>SNQJ01S0014152.1:74481-92106 GCA_010110895.2 Picea sitchensis
AAATTTAATGGAGAAATTAGAAGTGGGTTAACCCTAAAATAAGGAAAGTGGGCAAAGTGACCTAGAAGATGTTTTTAAGGAAGCTACTTGGAGAGTATAAATAAGAGGCAAGACTCTCTCATTTTAGATCACACTTGAGAATAGGTGTATCAGGTAACCAAATGATATCTAAGCCGAATTTCTGAGGGAAGGTGAAGAAAAGAAAGCCGAAAGTCAAAGAAGGATAAATTCTTTTGATGATGCTTTCTAAGGTATGTTATTTACAGGTCATCTCACCATTTTCACAATAACTTTATTTCTAGAATGATTCAGACTGTGAAATTTCTATTCCATTGAGGAAACATATCCAAGTATCTGTGGTAAACAATTCAGTTTGTGGGTCATTTTATTTTTGGAGTTACACTCTGTGGAAAATAGGGTTTGTGGCTAGTCTTGAAACTAGTCTAAAACAAGTGTTTCGGGTAAAAACATCATAACTTCTTCATAACAGATCCAAATTCAGTAAGAAAAAATGTATTGGTTAGAGTAAAATATTTAACATTCTTTGTAACAGTTTCATATATATTCAATAAATATTCCGTGCGGGGCATGCTCTACAAGGTCGCTCTCTAGAATAAGACAAAATTCAGCAAGGTATGCCATTTTTGATATAACTCCTTTTTTGAGAGTTTACAAGTAGTGAAACCTGGAGGAATTGCATAAAACACACCGAAGAACATTGTCTATCAGTTTCAAATATTTATTCATTATAGGTACATAGTTATGATTATTTCAAGTTAGGGTTATTGACTAATCCAAAACTAGTCATGTGAGACTAAATACAAGTTTGATGAAAATGATAGTCTCTTGTTGTTAAAGTTAAGGAAGGTTTGAAGGTATGTGATCATATACACCATGTCTATTATAGATTTACAAATCATATTTGGATGATGAAATTGATGAGGGATTTTGGTTGAGGTACATGTTGGGTACATGGTTGAGACAAGTAGTTGATGAGTTGGCACATACATGAGGTGTATAGTTGATGATGTTGGTAAATATTGATGAGTCATAGTTGATGAGTACTTGATATGTGATTGGTACATACTTGGTGCATGGTTAGAGGCACTTGTTAGTAGTATTGTTGACACATGTTTTATGGATGATGTAGCATACTTCTATAGGTATATTATTAGAAGAACATATTGATCTTGGTGATGATTATGAGTTGTTGTGGTATGCTTGGTTGATGCACATATTTGAGATTTGTCTTGGTGATTAGATCTGATTTGGTTGATAATATTGATGACACAAGTTGTTGTGATATGTTTTTTGGACAGGTTGTTGTGACATGTTATATGTACAAGTTTGGTGCATGGTTGATGCACTTGTTCATGGTACAGGTTGAGGTACAGGTTGGTGCATAGTTGATGCACTTGTTTATGGTACAAGTTGACTACAGGTTGTTTGGAACAGGTTGGCGCATGGTTGATGCACTTGTTTATGGTACATTTTGATTACAGGTTGAGGTACAGGTTGATGCATGGTCGATGCATGGTTCAGGTTATTGGTACATGTTGTTTGGTACAGGTTGATTGGTAGATGTTTACAACAGTATATCTCACAATGATAGTGTGAAAGTGGTTCCATCATTCTACTTATATACCACGTTGGTTGGACGGGGAAATGATAGGTGGTTTTAGCCACCTTTCGGTTGTAGCCGAAGAACATAGGGGGTTGTAGCCTCCTTCTGGTTGTAGCCAAAGAATTGGGGAGTTGGATCTTCCTTCAGGTTGTTTCCTGAGAAACCAGGGGGTTGGAGCCTCCTTCCAGTTGCAGCTAGAAAAAAAATGAAGTTGGTGCTTCCAATGAATGTAACTCTTCAAGACATATATGAAAAAACATTCTGTGGTTTTCTTCTGCTTTGGGTTTCCATGTAAAACACTGGTGTATTGTGTATGTGTATGATTGTTCATTGATTATTTACTCTGTAGTTATTGGATGATAATGATAAATTGATATAAAACTTGGATTATATGGTTAAAAGGATTAAATTTATCTATTACTAATTCACCCCCTGTCTCAGTAATCCAAAAATTGGTTTCAGAGAAGCTTCCTTTAGGAAACAATTTAACCACTGGAAGGAAATCATGGATTATTCTAAGAATGGAGTACCAATGTTTAATGGTCGGAATGGTTTTAAGTATGATATGTGGAGCATAAGGACGACATTATTTTTACAGGCATAGGGACATTATATTTGGCTATCAGTTGTTATAGGATATGATAGTTCAAAAAGGGCAAAGACTGCAGCCAAGAAGGAATTGAGGAAGAATAAAAAAATAACAATGGATTTCATCTGGGAAGGATTACCTAATCCGGGAAGAGAAAAAGTTGGTAAATTTTAATCAACAAAAGAAATTTGGGATAAATTACATGACATATATTATTCACCCATCGCAGATTAGAAAAATCCAAAGAATATGCAGATAGAGAACAAGAAGAAAGATGCTCATCATGTCAGACATATTCAGAAGAGGAAGAAGAAGCATAAATTGATTACAAAGAAAAATTGACCAGTGCAATTAAATATCTAAATAAATAAAGAGAAGAAAACAAGTCATCCAAGAAATAATTGATGAACCAAAAGGAAAGAGTTCAAGGTTCCGAAAAGGATCAGCAAGTCATCAAGAATTTAAGAGCTCAACTAGAAGAGGCCAAAAGAATTGAAGAAACTCTAGAATATCAAAAGAAATGTTTAGAAGACAACATAGCAACACAAAAGGAAGAAGCATACAAGAGAGAAAAGATATCGATGATCATCTCAAGGAAAGAACCAATGACTTAAACCAACTTGAGGAAGAGTTTGGTCAAGAAGAGAAAAGACTGGAAGAAGAAATATTTACATTGAAAATACAACTTGAAGAAGCAAATTGAACAAAAGAGGTCATGAAGTCTCAGATAATGAAGAAACAAGAAGAGGTTGAGAAGCTTGAAGAAGAAGTTGTCACATTAATAAGTAAAATAGTCAAGCTCAACAAGAACGTTGAAGAGACAGAAACATCTACATCAGTTATAGAGAATGAAGAGAAGCACTCTAGGTTGCTAGAAAAGAAGAATGAAGAAAATAGAAAGAGGTATGAAAAAGTACTCAAAGGAAGGAATCATGGTCAACCAGAATCTAAGAAAACTATTGAAGATACATCTTCAAGAAGACCATCCATGTTCAAGCCACAAAGAAGATTCAATCATGATTATGATCAGTCAAGGAAAAAATTCAGAAGGACTATGCCACAAATAAGATCATACACTCCCAGGTATGCAAATTTATTTTATGGTCATTGTTTTTATTGTAATAACTTTGGACATAAGGTTGCAGATTGTAGGGATTATAAAAGAATTGTTCAAGCAAGAAGTGCCTATGTGGTTGCACGTAACATTGAGTGTTACAAATGTCATAACTATGGACACATAGCCAGTGATTGTAGAAACACGATCGATACTTCCATGAAAGAGAATACTGATATCAGATATAAGAAAGTATGGATAAGAAAACAAGAAGAACATGTGAACAAAGACCAGGTACCAGAGATCGCAAGATTGACAATAAAACAAGATGAAGAAAATTCTACAGAGAAATAGAAAGATGTCAGATACAAAAAGGTTTGGAAAATAACTAAAAGAAAGGAAGGATAGGTAAATAAGGAACAATTTCAAGAGATTGTACTTTCAGGCATTGTAGTGAAAGATGAATCCATAGGCAGAAAGAAAGAAGTCATAGCTCAGAGAGATAATGAATCTACCAATGAAGATGATGATGAATACACATCAGAGCATGAATTGTTCTGAGCCATCCGGATTATAGAATCACAAGTAATATGAATATTAGATAGGGGGAGTCTATGTGATAGTTGTGACAGACCAAAGAACCATCCTTCAAGCAATTTGCAGATTTTGAGAAGATAGATTCAGAGCAATCAGTTAGCAAAAGTACAATTTGATAGATTAATCAAGACTTCGTGATAGTATAGTGATAAATGGGTTAGCATTATGGACAATTACGCAAGTAGAGTCTTGGACAGTATGGATAAATATGGATTCGTAAGAACACTTAGCAGGTTTGGACAGATATATGATAGTGGACGAGAGCATGGATTCATATATTGGTTCAGAGAGTGGTTCAGAGACAAAGGAACATTATCATAATGGATGATAATTACATAGGAAATGGATCGAACAATGCTAATGGATTCCAAATTGACAGATATTTTTTGGACACATGCAATGCATACATCAATTCACATTCAAAACAGATTAATGCTCAGAAACAACAATGACAAAACTCCCTACGAACTATGGAAATGAAGCACATACAACAATCTCTACATTAAGGTAACTCAAGGTAATATTTTATTAATTGAAATTTATGTTGATGATATTGTTTTGGAAGTGCTAATGACATGTTAATCCATAAATTTGCAAAGGATATGCAGAATGAATTTGAAATTTCATTAATTGGAGAATTATCCTTTTTTCTAGGTATTCAAATACATCAAAGCAACCAAGGAATTTTTATTTCTCAAACCAAGTATATCAGAGAAATGCTAAAGAGGTTCAGAATGGAAGATTGCAAACCAATTATCACTCCCATGAAAACCAGTTGCAAGTTGAGAAAATATGATGATTCAAAGTCTATAGGTCAGAGGCTATACAAGTCAATGATTGGTAGCCTACTATATGTGACAACATCTAGACCAGATGTAATGCAGGCAGTTGGACAGGTGGCATGATTTCAAGAAGCATCAAAGGAATCACATGTATTATCAGTGAAGATGATTTTCAGATATCTCAAAGGAACAAAAGAGTTTGGATTGTGGTATCCAAAAGGAAAGGATCTATCACTTATTTCCTACATAGATGCAGATTGGGCAGGTTGCATTGATGATCGACGAAGCACCAGTGGAGCAACATTCTACTTGGGTGAGTGTTTAGTATCTTGGCTAAGCAAGAAACTGTCATCAATATCCTTATATACAACCGAGGTAGAGTATATTACAGTGACAACATGTTGTACATAGGTTCTATGGATGAAACAAAATTTGACGGATATACAGGTTGAGTATGATGATCCCATTCCAATATATTATGATAATACAAGCGCCATCAATATCTCAAAAAACCCAGTGATGCACTCCAAGACGAAACACATTCCAATCAAGTATCACTTTCTACCAGAATAGGTTTCAGAGAAGAAAATCAGAGTTGAATATGTGGGAACAAAAGAACAAGTGACATACATATTTACAAAACCACTTCCATGGGAATCCCTTGAGTATCTTCGCCAGAGACTAGGAGGAATTTCTACTCCAAAATGAATGCTTTTGAATTCGTATCTTATATGTCTTAGATGTACACGAGGAAGCACCATAAATAGGACAAAGGGGGAGAGATTTATGAGATGAAAATGTAAATGCTTGGAGATAGAGAATAGAGGCATGTTTCCAAGGGGAGTGATTGTTACAAGGGAAGAATGAGCGATATGACTTCAAAGTGATACCCTTTGTCAAAGGGGGAGATATTATTCATATGAAAGGAAAAAGAGTAATTAAGGATTATAAACACAAAAAAAAATCAAAGGCACGTAGACAGGGGGAGCAACCCCAAGGAGATTTCAGTCAGGGGAGTAGCCCCAAAAGGAGATACCCTTTGCCATTGATTTCAAAGGGGGAGAGATAGAAACATTGATAAAGAGTATAAGCATGGATGTTGTCATGATTAAGTGTTTCCATCAATGCTAGTGTTGCCATCAATGCCAAAGGGGGATATTGTCAAGAAGTTGGCTTAAGTTGATGGATATTTTGTATGGATTGTTGGTTTTCATTGATGTCAACTATTGGAGAGTGATATTGTAGATTGATTTCAACCCTTGGATAAAGTCCGGTAGCAAATTCTGGTAGCACAAAGGTTTGGGTAATGGACCCAAGGTTGTTTCATGTATAATGGTATGAGTTTTAATATATTTGAAGGTAAGAATATTCTATATGGATAGTACATGTCATTCCATATCTGGTGGTATGTGGAAATTCACATAACTCCTCATGGTTAGAGAGTTATGGCCATGAGAAGTTGGAGAACCTAGGTTTGGGTAATGAACCCAAGTTTGTTTGATGGATAATGGTATGAGTTTTGATATATTTTAAGTCAAGACTATTCTATATGGATAGTACATGTCATTCCATTTCTGGTAGTATGTGGAATGTCACATAACTCCTCACGGTTTGAGAGTTATGGCCTTACGAAGTTGGAGGACCCTCATATGTTGGCTTGAAGCCCCAAAAGGTCAAAGTAGTCAAAGTGGTTTAAGATATTTTAAAAGGTAAATAATAAAGTTAAGTGATGAGTGTACTATAATTCAAAGTGAATACAAAATAAATTATTAAAATAATAAATTTAATGGAGAAATTAGAAGTGGGTTAACCCTAAAATAAGGAAAGTGGGTAAAGTGACCTAGAAGATGTTTTTAAGGAATATACTTGGAGAGTATAAATAAGAGGCAAGGCTCTCTCATTTTAGATCACACTTGAGAATATTGAATATCTATAGGTTTCTGAGGTAACCAAAGGACATCTAATCTGAGTTCTTGAGGGAAGGTGAAGAAAAGAAGGCTGGAATTCAAGGAAGGATAAATTCTTTGATGATGCTTTCTAAGGTATGTTATTTACAGGTCATGTCACCATTTTCACAATAACTTTGTTTCTAGAATGATTCAGATTGTGAAATTGGTATGACATTGAGGAAACATATCCAGTTATCTATGGTAAAAAATTTATCTTGTGGTTCATTATATTTTTGGAGTTACACTCTGTGGAAAATAAGGTTTGTGGCTAGTCTTGAAATTAGTGTAAAACATGTGTTTCGGGTAAAAATGTCATAAATTATTCATAACATATCCAAATTCAGTAAGACCAAATGTGTTTTGGTTAAATTACAATCTTTAGTATTCTTTTTAACAGTTTCATATCTATTCAACAAATATTCTGTGCGGGGCACGCTCTACAAGTTCGCTCTCTAGAATAAGCCATAATTCAATAAGGTATGCCATTTTTTCTATAAATCCTTTTCTAAGAGGTTCCAAGTAGTGAAACCTATAGGAATTGTATAAAACACATTGAAGAACATTGCGTATCAGTTTCATATATTTATTCATTACAGGTACATAGTTATGATTATTTCAATTTAGGGTTGTTGACTAATCCAAAACTAGTCATGTGAGACTAAAGAAAAGTTTGATGAAAATGTTAGTCTCTTGTTCTTAAAGATAAGGAAGGTTTGCAGGTATGTGATCATATACTCCAGGTCTATTACAGAGTTAAAAATAATATTTGGATGATGAAATTGATGAGGGCTTTTGGTTGAGGTACATGTTGGGTACATGGTTGAGACAAGTAGTTGATGAGTTGGCACATACATGAGGTGTATAGTTGATGATGTTGGTACATCTTGATGAGTCATATATGATGAGTAATTGATACATGATTTGTACATACTTGGTACACTGTTGGAGACACTTGTTAGTAGTATTGTTGACACATGATTTATGGATGATGTAGCATACTTGTATAGGTATATTATTAGAAGCACATATTAATCTTGGTGATGATTATGAGTTGTTGTGTTATGCTTGGTTGATGCACATCTTTGAGAGTTTTCTTGGTGATTGATTTTGGTGATTAGATATGATTTGGTTGATAATATTGATGAGACAGGTTGTTGTGATAGTTTGTTCGGACAAGTTGTTGTGACATGTTATATGTATAGGTTTGGTGCATGGTTGATGCACTTGTTCATGGTACAGGTTGAAGTAGATGTTGGTGCATGGTTGATGCACTTGTTTATGGTACAGGTTGACTACAGTTTGTTTGGAATATGGTGCATGGTTTATGCACTTTTTTATGGTACAAGTTGATTACAGGTTGAGGTACAGGTTGATGCATGGTCGATGCATGGTTAAGGTCATTGGTGTGGGTTGTTTGGTGCAGGTTGATTGGTACAGGTTCACAACTGTATATCTCACAGTGATAGTGTGACAGTGGTTCCATCATAATACTTATACATCAGGGAGGTTGGACGGGGCAAGGACAAGTGGTTGTATCCACCTTCCGGTTGTAGACGAAGAACATAGGGGGTTGTATCCTCCTTTTGGTTGTAGCTATAGAATTGGGGAGTTGGAACTTCCTTCAGGTTGTAGCTTGAAAAACTAGGGGGTTGGAGCCTCCTTCCAGTTTCGGCTGGAAAACAAACAAAGTTGGTGATTCCAATGAATGTAATTCTTCAAGACATATAAGAAAACACATTCCGTGATTTTATACCACTTCGGGTTTCCACGTAAAACACTGGTGTATTGCGTATGTGTATGATTGTTCATTAATTATTTACTCTGCAGTTATTGGATGATAATGATAAATTTATATAACACTTGGATTATATGGTTAAAAAGGATTAAATTTCTCTATTACTGATTCACCCCCCCTCTCATTATTCCAACAAATAGTACACTTATTCCAGGTCGGAGAAGTTATTACTAACTCCTATGAACACAAGAAAACCACCTTTCGTAAAATGGCCGTAATGTTTGACTCATGTGTCCTTTTTTTGCATTCTTTATACCATTAGAAAGGTATCTTCGAGATATACAACTTCCCGGTTATATTATTTGATAAATTCCTAGAATAAGGTATACTTGTTTTTTTTATTAATATCTGACACTTTGTTGACAGCCTCAAAGAACACCATAACTTGAATGTGAGTAGAGGAACCATGAATCAAAATCAGGGAAGTTTATAAATGATACTTCAATTATTTTATCCCCCATTTATTTGAATTCAAATGATTATTCTTGATAGTTTATTTTAAGTTACTCTCACCTATTGTATGTTGAATGTTGTCAGGTACCAAACGAAGGAGGATCACGCTCAACATTCTCACGATGAAATCTACAGCTAAAGATGATGAAGGAGCGATAATGAAAGATGTAGTAGTGATGGAGGAGAAAAAAAGAAAATATCAAGCAAATATATGAAGCAGGGATCTAGAAACTCCATGAAAATCGTCTGTCAAACTCAGGAAAATGAAGATGCCCCCACACCCAAATCTAGTCTTCATGATGTGCAAGACACATATTTCCAAAATCCATGTCGACCCACTAGCACTAGGAGACAAATTCAAAATGTAACCATTGTCCTTATTGCTCATCATTACAAATAGGATGAGGACAAACCCTGGAATACGAAAGGTTAACGAGGGAGAAAAAAGGCCAAAGGTCTTATTGAACCTCAATAAATACTAGAATAGAACCCAAAGAAAGGGATTTTGGCTCTTCAAACATTATACACCTTTGAACTAATTCGAGATACAATGTCAACTAAAATTGAAGAGTTGTCCTAAGATTTTTCATGTACTATTACTGAAAATGTTAATACGAATAAGCCCTTAGGGCCAACTTTTGAATGAGAGAAGGACTTACATGTGTTGTTTTTTTTCTATGAACTATTTCAAGCAGAATTTTTGTTGTTCACATGGGATGTAAGAGCATGTTTGTTTATGGACTATTCTGATGCAATATATGTCTTCTTGCAGTTTTTTCGTTCTTTCTTATATTAAATGTCACGAGTGAATGAGATGCTAATGTATGTGATATGGAGACTTCAAATATTCTGGTTATATATTCATGTGCACGTGTTATTTGACTTTATTCCTTCATTTCATGTCATAGCTCATTCACTTATGTTAATCCTCTCCTAGCTAGGATAGGTTAAATTAGAATTAAATTAGTCTTGCATTTATATAGTCTTCATCTACATCTTCCATTTGCACAACCACCCATCATTCACCCTCATCGGTGGAACAAGCCGCAACCGGTAAAACCAACCAGCAATGGATATCGATCCAGAATTTGGATGGGTTCCCTATTCCAAATGGTGAGAGGTTTAATTGGGAATTCTTACTGGGGAAAACCCCTTACTATTGTTGGGAGAATTTAGACCCGTCAACAGGGCCATAATATTTGGGTGATAATTTATTCTCCTTGTTTTATTTCTCGAGGGAAATTTTTTTATATGGTTGTAGCCTTATAAATACCCAACCCCCCACTTCAAATTCCCTTTCATTGCGATGTTGATTTTCTTGTTGTTTCATCCTATTTTATGCCATGACCAAGTTGTCCTTCAATAGTTTGAGAACCTAATGTTAGTTCCCTATGTGGTCCTCCACTGCTTGAACCTTTGTATTCCCTTTCAAGGGAAACCACTTGAGACATTGTGTTTGTTTATCAAATGCAAATAAACGACGATATCCTTATAGAAGTTTATTCACAATATCATTTTCCCATTGGATTGAGGATGCTAACATGAGCTGTAATCCAATTGAGTACCCAAAAAAGAAAACAATTTAGTCCAAACAATTCCAATGAAAATTGGATCTTTATCACTTACAATAATCTTAGGGACTCCATGTATCTTTTGAACTATTTCCATTAATTCTATGACTATTGTACTTGATTTAAAAGGATGAGAAAGAGATAAATCATTTCCACTACTACCATGATGACAATCTTTCCTTCAGATTTGGGTAAACCTATAGTAAAATCCATTGAAATTTCTTCCCAACATTGATTTGGTATAGCTAATGGTTTTAGGAGACTTGGCGTCTTGATTGTATCTCCCTTATTCTATTAGCATACCAAATATTTAGACACAAAATTTTGAAAATTCATTTTAAGACCTTCCTAGAAAAAATCCTTCTTGATCATGTGGTATGCTTTCAAGAATCTTGAATGTCATCCTATAAGAGATGTGTGCAATTCCAAAGGACCTTCTCTTTGAGTTGGGAATTATTAAATGAATATAGGAGATCATGATACCATATATAATCATTCTTCCATACAAAATTATCTAATGAACTAGGGTCCTCTTGTAGTTGTTTAATGATATTACATATCTTTTGATCTCACTTCCATTCTATCATTGCTTCTTCCACCCAATCAGATTGCAGAATAGAAATATTACATAGTGAACCTTTTGTTTCTTCTTCTTTCCTTGAAAGAGAATATTGTTGAACTTATGATTATACTGCGAGGGGGGGGGGTGAATCAGTATACTATAATTTTTAATTTATTTAACCTTTCATCAATTATTCATTAGCCGAGAAAAAATAATCACATACAAACTCAAATCATGATGCACAGAGTTTAACATGGAAACCCAATCAAGAGAAAACCATAAAACTTAACTTTATAAATGTTTATAGGCACCAACCTACTATAACAAATAATGTATTCACCAATCTACTAGAGACACCAATTTCCTTAACTGATCACCAACTCAACAATATGTAGGCACCAACCTACTGGAGACACCAATCTCCTCAACTGAGCACCAACCTAGCAAGATGTAGACACCAACCTACTAGATACACCAATCTTCTCAACTAAGATCCAACCTACTAGAGACACCAATATCCTCAACTAAGCACCAAATCAATAAGATATGTGTAGAAACCAATCCAATATCTTCATACACGGAGTACTTCTAACTTCACATACATGATTCATTCCATAGACAATCCTTCAAACCATATCAAGCCTCATAGCATCATTCACAGAATGTAACCAATGACAACAACATCCATTAACAAAAACATCGAATGATTTAAAAATATAATGATGGAAACATCACAACCTCAAAACAGTGCACACGACAACATCATAGACCTTGATTCCTTCATAGTGCACCTTGAGAACAAGAAAGACCTCAAGAAAATCCGTTAGACTTATCTTGCACACCTTTCGATCCTAGAAAGACACCCCAATACCTTTAATGCACCTTAGATCACTTATGCGCACCTAAGAATTTATCTCTTTCTTGGTTTCTCTACAAATGTGAAAATATATCTTATATTTATAGTAATTTTATCCCCACTTTCAGGGCCGACTTGTAAAGACTGGTTGAGCCGACCACAATTTTTTGGCAGATTTGTTGGACCAAAAAATTAATATCTCCTCATTCCTAGGGAGTTAGAAGGAACTCCATATACCGCTAGAAATGTATCATAATAAGATTTCCAACCATATAACTCGTGATCCAATTTGATCTAGGTAGGTAGGGTAAAAATTACTTCAAATATAAGGTATCCAAACTGATCATCAAAAATCCAAAAGTAATATTTTAAACAATCTCCATATTGCAATATTTATCATGGACATATGTAGGCTTGTAATATTTATAATGAACATATGTAGGCTTTCCATGTTTTTGAAATCAATGAAAACAATATTTCCAACAATATCCCCCTTTTTCATTGATGGAAACCCTTAGTCAATTTTGTAATACTCCCCTTGTTTTCCACTCTTCTTGTGTCAACAACTTCTCCCTATGTATGCAACTTCTACCCCTCTGACATCAATGGAAAAATTATTCTCCCATTGATCTTGTGTTTCCCTTCAAGCACTCCGATGTGTAATTTAAAAGTGCATCTCCAATCAATCATTATCCAAGTTGTCTCCACTACAAGTATCCAACATTGATCCTTCTATTTGATTATTTTTATTGATCAAACCTTCCACTCCAAAGTCATGGCATTGATCCTATGAATGGGGTGAATCTTTAGTATTGACTTTATTTGAATCCATTTCTTCCCCCTCATTGCTTTATGACAAGGACCAATCTGATGATTTCTCTTGTTCAAAAGACAACTGTAAAATTGAATTTTCATTTTCACGAGGAAATGTCCCAGCCTTACCTTTTCTAGAAATTGGGTGTATATGTCTTGAGTGAGAAACAAAACAATGAATCTCCTTATTGTTAACACTCTGTAAATTTTCTAGAGGTTGTCAGGAAAGGAGACATCTACGGGAGGTAACTTTATCCAACCACTTTGAAGCTGGGATCTAGCCCTACCAACTTCAGAGAGGGATCTCTCTATATGATTTAGATATGTTTCCAATTTAAAATATTAGGCTAGGTAAAACAAATGTGTTGGTTTTGTTTTTTGTAGTTTTCGTTGGGTTGGCTGAGATAGTTTACACATCCATTAGGCTATGGGGTCTGTATCATGAAATAATATCTGAACCAGAAAGTAAAGAAACCTTTCATAGGGTGAGATGATGTAATCGTTGGATTCTTTTAGTAGCATAAATGAGGAATAACAGAAAAAGGTGAGAATGTCAATTACAACAAAGAAGCAGTTAATAATTTCTTTATCATAAAATTAGAAGATGAAACACTAAAATCTTTCAAAGTGAGAAACAGGGTATACAAAGATAAATCCTGCAACATTCATTACTTTCAAAGATTAGATTTAGAAAACAGTGTGATAACTAAGCGAGAATAACATTAAACTTAGAAAGAAAAACATCACCAGTGAATACACGCAAGAATCCTGTAAAAATGCCTTTTTGTATTAATGGAAGATCTCTTGAAAAATATTACAGTCTGATAGCTCGCAGGGTGTAAAGATCAACCCTCAATACTTCGAAAAGTGAATTATTTATAACCCAAAATTACAAACGATCCTGTCATTAAAGATCAGGACATGGTAAATCTATTTTTAGCCTAACTAACTTAACAAATTACAAGAATCTAGGAAACTGTTTGATGATGTGTCACAACTGCATGTTGTTTTCTGGGTGAACCGTTGGTGAGGCCTCTGTACGACCTCATCTAACTGGATAGCTGACTGGGCTGGGACAACTCATCTACTACTCGATCATGTCACAAAGCTCTTCCCATCGAAGATGACTGGGAACACTGACTTTTAGTATCCTTCGGTAGACTTAATCCATTTCTGTGTACTTGGTGAAAGTAGGCTTGGTGATGAAGATGTACCGGATCTCATGTTGAATGCTGATATCCAACTGAAGTGCATCTAGGAATGTCTTGCCAGTGATGCTGCCTCGAATCCCTGAAAAACTTCAAACTATCCTTAGCCACATCGGTCAGTCTCTTTTTGTAGTCTGGGAGTGTCTTCAGTTTGTCGTTTATCACCTTCAGACCAGGAAGACCTTTCTTTTGTAGAGCCTCAATCTTGCTAAAAAACTTTTGTACCCCTAGGTCCATGGTCTGAACCTTTTCTTCTAGCTGTAGCATCAGTCCTCTCTTGGTCAAGACTCTTTTGACCTCAAGGATGGTGTCTGTTCTATCCTCAATCCTCAGCTCTTGCAGCTCCTCTCTAGTTTTAGAATTCAAGAATTTGATGATTTCATTAGCCTGTGTGGGCATCTCTCCCAGTTTTTACCTGATCTTCTCGATAGCTTGTTTACTTCTCTGCACCAAATTCATTTTTCTCAAACATTATCTATATCACTGGCCATATTTCGTTCATATACTTGGTGATGTCTGTCCATACACTTTCTTTGACTTCGACTAGTGTTTTACCTGCCATTGTTTGCTTCTGGAGTTGTTGTAACTCTTGTTTGAGCTGGTCTGACACCTGTTTTTCCTTAGAGAAGATGGTTTGATAAGAAGATTTGAGTTCCTGAAGGTTCTCAATCTCCTTTTTGAGCTTGCTAATCTCTGTCTTCTGCAGGTTCATCTCTTCCATAGATTTGTCCAATTCAACCGTCTTTTCCATAGACGTTAGTGGATTCACTGATGGGACTTCTGCTAGTGATGTTGTGCTCACTCCTGAGAGTGGCACTGCACTCAACAGAATGACTTCCATGGGTTTCAACTGTTCTTTCTCTTTCATTAGCTTCTCCATCTCAACTTCCATTTCCTTCAGTTGTGCATTCTGCTCCATGATTAACTTAAGCATCTCATCTTTTTCTCCTTCTGTCTCTGCTATTTCCTTTGCCTGCAAGTCTACTGTTGGTGGTAGCATCAATTGTTTCCTCAAAGACACTATGTCTTCATTCTTCTTCTTGATCATCTCCTCGAATTATTTCACATTCGGGGGATCATACCCGATCTTGAGGACCAGTTCCTCCAGCGTCTTGATCCTGTTATCCTTGGCAAAGGATGATATTTTCTCCAGCTTCAACTGTGTCTGGACGTTGTTCAGAGACACTTGTAACCTGGAGGCAGTAGTGGAAGCATGTGCCAACATGGAGAAAACTATTTCTCCCGTCTGCCTATGCAGATCCATTTGATTAGCGGGATGCACGTCCTTAGTCTGGAATTCAAAAGTGGCCCTTTTGGAATCGATGATTACCTTAGAGTCTGGTACCTGTGCTTGGAGGAATTCCATGTGCATTCCACCCTTCTCTGTGTCGAACGCTAATAACATCTTGTGTTGTGTAGGCGACGTCTTCTTCCAGAATTGGGCGTATGTGCTATTGGTCAGAGTTTGATTCTTTTTCTTGATCAAGTCATATTTCTCAAAGATGCTTAGATTTGGTCCTGTCTTGCCTGGCTGGTTGATTGGTGGAGTATTTGTAGTCTTCTTTGGTAATACAGTGGTTATAATCTGCTTTCTTCTTCTGTTGAGGAGAGACCGATCAACCTCTGTCACTATAGTGGATGGAATTTCCTTTTCTCCAGCCGAGTTAGGAGCTGGACTGGTTTTTGGCCTCTTGGTATGCAGTCGGAATTCTTCGAATGACACTTCAGTGATAGGAGGTGACAGATCCTACCTAGGCCTTTTCTCCTTCGGAGCCTGCGGTGTGGTTGTCTATGATACAGTGACCGGGGGGTCCTGTTGTTCTGTTTCAAACAAAGTGTTTGGTTCCCATATTGTCTGGTTTGCAAATTTCTCTACCTCAGGCCTAGATTCGTGGAAATATGGGATATTCTTGTTTTTTATCCTCATCCCTGAAATGATCCCGCATGGATCGTAGTGCCATGTGAAACTCATGAAGAACTTCATTTCCTTCAGCAGCCTGTCTTCTTCCTCTCCGACACCTCGATTGTTTCATATGAAAGACCCAATCTTCCCTTTGATTATGAGCTGTTGCTTTTTCTTTAAATACACAAAGTGAATATCATCCGAGTTTATCATCTACCTTATGTATTCCAGAGCAAAAATTCTGACAGGTAAGTATTTGGGCAGTTTATATGGGGCCAACTTACATCCATAGAATCTGATCTCAGTGTGATTTTGGTACAGGTACCAATCACCAGTCTTTGTATGATCCGAGAGATGTAGGATCCTCTGAACTTCATCATTAATCCTGGGTTCGGGTCTACCGCTGAGCATACTCACCACTGGATGGTAGAATTGATCGATGAACTGCTTGAAACTGAATTCCGTGGAGGTATGTCTGAGCAGGGAAGTCCATGCGGTTAATTCCTGGGGTCTTCCATCTCTGTCCATCTTCTGCTTGGAAAAAGAAAATTTGTCCGCTTGGAAGAAAATGAACATGTATGCCAGTATTGAAGAATACCGGAACATGCTCTTCTATGGTGAAATTGACAAATTGCTCGTGAATATTGTTCACCAGGAACGTGCTAAAGTCGAACTGTGTAGTAGGCTTCTCATCGGTTGAGAAAATAGACAAAAATCCCAGAATGGGTTCATCTACCCATTGATCTGAATAATAATCCAACAAGGCACATAGGGACGTGATAACCTAGTTTCCTTTGGTTGAGAACATGGAGGAAGGATAAGGGGGATTTGTAGCGGGGAGCTGAGCGGATTGTGGAAGAAAAAGCTCAAATATTTGAGCTCTCTGAGAAAAATTCATCTTCTGATATAACTCTGTAAGGATTTCAAGGTTAAAAGGTGATGCCGAGTCGGCTCGAGATATTTACATCATTTGGTCGATGGTTTCTGGTGTGATGAGGAAGAGAACTTCCCTAGATGAGGATACGATGGCTCTTTGCTTGGGAATGTAGTGGGATTGGCACTTGAGGGCGAACTATGGGAAATGGTGAATCTGGGGGAAGAGATACAGGGGTAGGTTGGACTCCCATAGTCCAATTTCATCACTCTGGTCCAGGAAAACTTCTTTAAGCCATGATTGAAGGTCTGCGAAGTGGAAATCGCACTTAGTGTCTACGATTAAGTAGTCTTTGTCAGCCAATGGAATCCTATCGAGATCGACAGGAGGTGGGAGAAACAAATTATCCTCTCCTTTTGTTTGTTTTGATTTTGGCGCCATTACTGTAACAATACCTGCAAATAAAACAATATTAGTGGGGGCGACTGTAGATGGGGGTGATTGACTGTAACGGAGAAAAAAACGGGGTAAATTCTCTGGTGCGATGAGTGGGTAAATGGTGAAGGAATGAAGAGTGAGGGTAATTTTGAATAAACGGGTATCCGTTGGGCGCGGGGGACAAGTTAGTTGGTTAACGGATAAGTTATCCAGTGATAAATGGCCAATGGGTCGTTTAGAATGTGAGATTGCAGGTGACAATGACTGAGGGATACAGATGGGTGATGTGGCGGTTATCGATTGGGGGAAAAAATCATGGTGAGGGGACTTGCCACGAGTGAATGAGGGAGAAGGACTGACAGAGTTATGGGATGTGACTCTTTTGGAAAGGTGGATGATGACATCCTGAGGTGACGAGGTATGTCAGACAGTAGGAGGCAGTGGGACTCGAGACCAGTAGATTTATGCCATGTATTAATAGGGGGCCTGCCAGAGTAAGATTCCATTCTGGACCCCCCCCTACCAGTAGATCAGTCGGCGGGGCGGGGGGGGGTCCG
>SNQJ01S0014152.1:92180-104329 GCA_010110895.2 Picea sitchensis
AGGTAGAATGGTTGGGGGGTCCGGAAATATTTGTCCACCGTAGATCTAGGCACGATCATCTGGGCCGTTGATACATGAGCGGTGCATAAATGTGGGTGCGACAACATATGCGCCCTGAAAAACTTAGGATAAGAGCATGTCATGGTTTTCTCCCAAGCTTTTACATCTTTACATCACCAAGGGGTTAGGAAAACAACCTTTCGAGCATTCAAAACATGGTCCAACATTGATCATCGAGCTAGTTTTATTGAAGTAAAGCAAACTAGGCTATGTTCTAACCTAACTTCCTAGGACAATTAGCCCAGATTAAACTGTTGGGCTAAGAACTTACTCTACCCTGGGGCTATCTGACCAAGATTAGACAGTCTGGCCAGATTTATTCACTAACTAACCTAGATCACTTGGCTAAGATTAAACAATTTAGCCAAGCTTATTCACTATTCCTATCAACATCAATTTAAAAGAACTTGGCCATGCTTGAAAGGTATGGACCAAGTCACTGTTACTGCATGGGGATCTTATTGAAATTCTTTTATGCCCTCTTTTCTTTTTTCTTTTCTTTCTTTTCTTTTTCTTTTTCTTTCTTTTCTCAAATTATTTGCAGAATGAAAAATCATTTGACAAACAAAAAACACTAGAGAGATAACATTCCAGTCACCAGTTGATCCTATAAATTATAGGGTGATAACAACGGCTCCACTTGGGGATGGTACTCTCCTTGTGAAGTGCCAAGAATCCTGATTCCTGATGTTCTGAAACTTCCTCCCTAGTCACCTTTGTTGCTTGATTGGTTTTATTTTCGAAAAATGGAAAACAGTGGTAAGCGGCTTAGGGCCTTCTCTTCGGGCTTCAACTGACTAACCAACTTATTCACTCAGAAACTCACAAGAAAAATAAAAATGGTTTGTACAATGGAAAGTGTGACTTTAGGTCTCTACTGAGGCGATGAATAATGCTTCAACATTCTTCCATTTACAGGTCCTCCTGGCAGATCTGTCCCATCACTGTTATTTAGCAAGAGAACGTTATTCCCTCTGAATGCTTGAATCATGTATGGTCCCTTCCATAGACTATCGAATTTTCCATGCTTTCCCTTGTCTTCATTTCTAGAATCCCATCTCAGCACCAAATCTCCTAGCTCGAAATCATCTTCCTTGGTTCTTTTGTCAAAAATCTTCTTAATGCTTTCTTGGACTACCTGGGTCTTGTTG
The DNA here is from genome assembly GCA_010110895.2 of Picea sitchensis. Classification (NCBI taxonomy): domain Eukaryota; kingdom Viridiplantae; phylum Streptophyta; class Pinopsida; order Pinales; family Pinaceae; genus Picea; species Picea sitchensis. The sequence goes on from SNQJ01S0014152.1 coordinate 93,392, forward strand.
TATACTTCTTCTCTGGACTGCTGCAAATGGATCATCTGGTTGATACTTCTTTGGGAGTCGTTTGGATCGGCTTGCATGTCTTGCAACAATTTCATGATAGGGACTCCTAAGGAAGTGGGAAAAACTGCTTCTGTGCCGTAGACCAGCTGATATGGTGACATAATGATTGACCTCTTGGTGGTCAGTCTTTCGGCCCATAGTGCGAAAACCAACTTGTTATGCCACAACTTCTTGTTTTCTTGCAAAGTTTTCTTGATAATGTTTACCAGGGTTTTATTTGATGATTTTGCCAGCCCATTTCCCTGAGGGTAGTAAGCTGTGGAATGACCCAAACCAATATGATACTAGTTGCATAAATCTACGAGTTTCTTAGATTGAAAAGCAACTGCATTGTCAGTTATAATCTTTCTAGGACATCCAAAGTGAGACAAGATATTATTTTCAAGAAACTTAATAATGACAGAATCAGTGGCTTGCCTGCTTGGTACTGCTTCGATCCATTTTGTAAAATAATCCGTGGCAGTAAGAATCCACCTGTGCTGGCCCGAAGAAGGAGGATGTATTTCCCCGATGAAGTCTAATCCCCATTGATGGAAAGGGGCCTCAATGGAGATTGGTTTCAGGGGTAGGGGAAGAAGTTTCCTTTTGCCTTCAAACAACTGACATTGATGGCATGAAGTCACTTTATGATGCACATTAGTGAATAGAGTTGGCCAATAGAATCTAGCTCTGAGGATTTTGTTGGCTGTGGCCTTCCAGTTCAGATGACCACCACAGTCTCCTGCATGAAACTCCTGCAATACTTTGTCAGCTTCATCCTTCAATAGACAATTTAACAAAATACCTCCAGGATCTTTCCAATATAGATTGCCTTCTAGAATACAGAATTTTAATGCTTTCAATTTCAAAAACCTAGCTTTAGTCTTGGTCAGACCAGGGGGAGCTTGTAAATTATGCAAAAAAAACATCAGGTCTGAGTACCATGGAGAGTTGAGAAATACCTCTCTCATGCTTGGAGTTGCCTGCTCACCCTATTCATCTGCTGAAGCTAAGAAATTAATGTCAAGAGCATGGAAATTTGATTCAACCATTAACTTTGCTAGACCTTGACCTTTAATCAGTTTAGTAGGCTTAATCTCTATGTCATACTCTAGAATGATAGCAATCCATTTTCCTCTTCAACCGTCCGGATTGTCCTGGGTTAAAATGTCTTTTACTACCGCATTCGGAACATATGCAATGGTGTGGGAATGGAGAATGTATACTCTAAAGTCTTTTATGGATTTTACCAAGGCAAAAGCTTGTTTCTCCATTATTTTATAATTCAAAGCATCATCTCTTAAAGCTTTACTAAAAAAGGCTATGGGTTGTTCACACCCTTCGCTATTTTTCTGTAGTAATACTGCTGCAATGGTATGTTCAGAGGCGAAAGAAAAAAGATATAAATATTTGGTGAAGTCAGGACTGATCAAGACTAGGGCCTACGTGAGTGCGCATTTAACTTGTTCAAAAGACTGCCTAGACTCAGTGTCCCATTTTATTTTTGTGTCCTTTTTTAACATGTTTGTGATGTTTCTAAGAAGTTCAGCTAGGTTGGGTATGAATCTTCGTAGAAAGTTTATTTTTCCAATAAAAGACTGTAACTCTTTGATGTTTCTTGGGTGTTCTAATTTCAGAATGGCCTCGATTCTGCTGGGGTCTATTTTAATTTTGTCCTTAGAGATTATGTGCCCTAGCAGTTTACCTTCCTCTAATCCGAAAAAGATCTTCTTAGGATTTAAAGAAATCCCAAATTTCCTGCATTTCTCAAAAACTCGTCTGAGATGTCGTAAGTGCTCGTCATCAGATTGGGAAAACACAGTTACATCATCCAGATAGATGACAATAAATTTGTCGAGTTCTTCCACAAAATCGATGTCCATTGCTCTCTGGAAGGTGGCCCCGACGTTCATCAACCCGAAAGGCATTTTCAGATACATGAAAGTACCCCATGGTGTTGTGAAAGCAGTTTTGTCTTGGTCATCTGGGTGAACGAGTACCTGATTATAACCCGAGAACCCATCCAGTAAATATATTCGACTGGATCCGACTACCCTTTGTAATATGTGGTCCATTTTTGGCAGTGGGTAATTTTCCTTCAGAGAGACCTTATTCAGATTTCGGAAATCAATGCAAAGCCTGATTTCTCCGGATTTCTTTCGTGTTGGGACCAAATTTGAAACCCATTTGGAAAACCGTAACGGGACTATGATTTTAGCATCATACATTTTTTTGATTTCTTTTTCTATCAGGGGAAGTAGCTTGGAATTGATTCTCCTAAGTTTCTATCTGAAAGGTTTTTGGTCTTCTTTAATTGGAATCCTATGTTGTATGATGCTTGTATCATAATCTTTCAAGTCCTCGTAACCCAAGGCAAATACGTCTAAATATTCCTTGAAAAGCTCAATGTATTTGAGTTTCTTCTCAGGGGGTAATGATTTGGAAAGTTTCACCATCCTGGGTTTCTCTTCTGTCCCTATATTACAATCTTCTACTTCTTGACCACTGGCTTCAATTTTCGGTTTTTTAGCTACATCATTAAAATCAAATAAGTCCTCTAAAGGAACTAAACCCCTAGGTAAAACATTACTTTTCAAATGCAAAACATCAACTTCTATCTCATCATCACCTAACTCTCCTGAATCTATCTTATTTACACTATCATTTCCAAAATCAGGTCTTTTTACATTTTCATCTTCATTTTCTAAGTCGATGTTTGTACACTCGAAATCATTTTTACATTGCAGAAAATCTTCAATTTGATCATCATTAACAAATACCTGCCAGTATCTGATGTTGTCTGGTACAATTAGTCTGCACTTCACCTCCACCGTGTATGGGCAAGTGGAACAAAAAGGTATCTTTCATGTGGCCGCTGACGTAGCTAACCCGTCTGCCAAAATATTCTGTCCCCTAAGCATCACCTGCAAATCAACTTCAGTGAAACATTTAAGGGCATCCAGAACAACATTCCTATAAGCTCTAAGACGAGGGTGTTTTGCTGCATACTCACCTTTAATTTTCTTGATTATTAATTCAGAATCACCTCTCACCATAATTTGTTTGGCACCAACCTTCTTTATAAGTTTCAGACCGAGCATCAAGGCTTCATACTCGGCAATATTGTTAGTGCATTGAAAATTTAATTTGTAAGAATGGTTTTACGAATACCTGGATCTGTGATTGTGCAGCCAAACTCCTGCTCCGACTCCTTCTTTGCTTAAAGCTCCATCAAAGTCCATGCTCCAGAAATCTGCTGGCAATTCTTCAGTTATCACATTTTTCTTTCTTTTTGCCTCAACGATTTCTTGGCCTTCGTCCGGACCAGATGTATCTTCTTCCAGCTGAATGATTTGTTCTCCCATATCGCCATTGTTGTATAGGATGAAGGAGTCCAGATCAGAATGTGCAGAGTACAGAGGATAGTTATGTGGTTTTTCTTGGCTGCTAACCATGTACTTCATCAGTGTTTCTCTGTATAGTCTTCTCTGTTGACCAAAAACTGGGACAATGGCATATGACATATCCAACTGCAAAGTACCTTTCAACTTGGCCCCCCAATATCGGGACAACAACATACCATATTTCGGGGGAATGTCTGCAACCACGACATCCATGACCATGCTTTTTGTGGGAATCTGAACCAGTGTGATACAAAGATCCTTGATCAAACCAATACATCTAACTTTACTGGAGTCAAAAGAGTGTAAGTCCTTGTAAGGTCTGGTAACTTCAAGTCCTAGTTTTTCCATCACTGCTTTAGGCATCAGATTATGGGAAGCACTCGAATCTAACATAACATTATGCAAAATCAGGTTGTGTATATTAAGGCTGATGTAAAGAAGAGATACAACACCATTGTTAGTCTGACCATCCACTTCAAGTCCGAAAAAGAGTTCAGGTTGATCATCTGTAAGGTTCACAATATCTGAATGATTTGCTGATCCAACAGTTAAGGCCTTCGTACCTATATCAGGTTCAATGGTCAACACTTTAATCACCTGTGAATGGTAAGCGTCTTTGCTCAATAACTCAGAAAGGGGAATGGGAATTTTTACTTTGGCTAATTCCCCTTCGAGGCTGAAAGGTGTAGGTGCTCTACTTTGGCTCAACAATTCTGATTTGTCCACCACAATCTTCTGGCCAGAAGTATTTGGTGGGTTAATTGATGAAATCTCAGACTGCGATGATCTTTTCAGAATGGTAAGGTTCCTTTTTGCTGGTACTTCAGCATTAACCTTCTCAGGTCTCTTCTCGACAGAAGGCTCAGGGGATTTTTGGGTTTCGACTGTCTTCTTTGTTTCGGTCACCTTTTTTAAACAACTTTCGTCTGTCTTTTTACTTCGCAGATTATACTGTCGGTGTACCTCCAAAATAGCATTTTCAAATGCCTGTTGTTCGGTGTCTTCAACTTCTTCACTTACCTTTGTTTGATTGAGAAGAAAAAGTTCTTTCTCTTCCTGGGTAAGGAAAATAGCTTCGTTATCGTGAATGCCCATGAGGTTTATGTGAGTATCCTCCAGTTCTTCAATTACTTCCTCTCCTTCATCGGAATAATTTTCTTGTAGGGGAGGTCTAATCTGTTGATCAGGACCTCTCTGTTCCCTTTGATCCCTAGGATCTCTCTGCCTGATTTGAGGAGGGTTTCTTCTGAAGTTAGGATTTTGAATTTGAGGAGCTGGTGGGTTTTCTCTAGGAGGGTTTCTTTCGGATACAGTAAGTCTCTCCATCATTCTTTCCATTTCTCTGGCCAAGGAATCCAATTTGGAATCAGAAGTTGATGTGGAAGGTTTCTCTTTGATTGTGACTCTCCTCTCTGTCCTCTGTCGTGCCCTTTTTTCCAACAGGTTGGCCTCCACACTTATTGCACATTTCTGCATGTCCTCCAGGGTGGTGGAGTTTCTTTCCCTTAATTGATATGACATATCGGCATCAAAACCATCAGATAATTTTATCAATGCTAAACCTTGTGGAGGTTTAATATCGGTTGGAATTGCATTGTACATGTTATTGAAATGGGTGCAGTAATCTTGTATTGTCTCACCTTGATTTCTTCTGATGTTTTTCATATTCTGACAAGATTTGGAGAGGGTTTTTATTTACCTCCCATGTGTCTAGAAAAATCCTTTGGAATGCGGTAAGGTCAAGGACTGAGGCAACACATAAACCTTTATACCATTTCTTAACGTCACTCGTCAAACTTTGGGCAAACAATCTCATTTGAACGCCAGCCTCATCTACTTCCTGTAGGTCAAAATAATCATTCATTTTATCAACGTGTTGTTGGGCGCTCAAGGGTCATGTTCCATCGAACTGTGGAAGTCTCATTTGATAGTCTTGGGGCATAGCATGAAGGGGTGCGACCAACACCAAGGGAGCATATTTGGCTGCCATGATAGGTGGAGGGGGTGGGACAATAACCTGGATGATAGATGGAGTGGTGACAGAAGACCAAGATGAGGAGGGGCTAGCTGGCACAGAGTGAGTGGTTTGGGGTTTAGCAGTGGGAGGTAGAACTTTAGGAGTCCGGGGTTGCAAGACGGTTGGGTCTAGGATGGTTTTAGCCACAAAGCTGTCAGATTTTGTTCTGAACAGGCTTTGTTCGAAAAAGATGTCAAAGTTGAGATCCTGAATGGAAACAAGCTCCTCTGAAAGAGAAGGGGACTTCTAAAGGGGATCATGTCTTACTGAACCTTCCATAATGGTCTTTTTTCTGAGTAACTGTTCTGGATTATCTGTTGCTATCACATGTTTTGGGTCTGGGTGAGATCGAGTATAAGCTATTTTGGGAGCTAGATTTCTTTTTGATTTGTATATATATACTTTTTAGTTTTACGAATTCGAAAATAATATGTACAGGTTTTTAACAACCTCTAAACATTACTTATTTCTCAGATTTGAAATATTTCAGAAGAAAACTTTTCTTCTAGGGAAAAGAAGACGTGAGGTAAAAATTTGTTCAGTTTTGTTCCCCAGTATGGTCGCCACTATGTTAACGCTCTGTAAATTTCCTAGAGGTTGTCAGGAAAGAAGAAATCTACGGGAGGTAACTTTATCCAACCACTTCGAAGCTGGGATATAGCCCTACCAACTTCAGAGAGGGATATCTCTATATGATTTAGATATGTTTCCAATTTAAAATATTAGGCTAGGTAAAAGGAATGTGTTGGTTTTGTTTGTTGTAGTTTTCATTGGGTTGGCTGAGATAGTTTACACATCCATTGGGATATGGGGTTTGTATCATGAAATAAGATCTGAACCAGAAAGCAAAGAAACCTTTCACAGGGCGAGATGATGTAATCGCTGGATTCTTTTAGTAGCATAAATGAGGAATAGTAGAAAAAGGTGAGAATGTCAATTACAACAAAGAAGCAGTTAAGAATTTCTTTATCATAAAATCAGAAGATGAAACACTAAAATCTTTCAAAGTGAGAAACAGGGTATACAAAGATAAATCCTGCAACATTCATTACTTTCAAAGATTAGATTTAGCAAACAGTGTGATAACTAAGTGAGAATAACATTAAAATTAGAAAGAAAAACATCACCAGTGAATACACGCAAGAATCCTGTAAAAATGCCTCTTTGTATTAATGGAAGATCTCTTGAAAAATATTACAGTCTGATAGCTCGCAGGGCGTAAAGATCAACCCTCAATACTTCGAAAAGTGAAGTATTTATAACCCAAAATTACAAACGATCCTGTCATTAAAGATCAAGACGTGGTAAATCTATTTTTAGCCTAACTAACTTAACAAATTACAAGAATCTAGGAAACTGTTTGATGATGTGTAACAACTGCATGTTGTTTTCTGGGTGAACCATTGGTGAGGCCTCTGCACGAACTCATCTGACTGGATAACTGATTGGGTTGGGACAACTCATCTACTACTTGATCAGGTCACAAAGATCTTCCCATCGAAGATGACTTGGAACGCTGAATTTGAGTAGCCTTTGGTATACTTCATCCATTTCTGTGTACTTGGCGAAAGTAGCCTTGGTGATGAAGATGTAACGGATCTCATGCTGAATGCTGATATCCAACTGAAGTACATCTAGGAATTCCTTGCCAGTGATGCTGCCTTGAATCCTTGAAAACTTTGAACTATCCTTAGCCACATCGGCCAGTCTCTTTTTGTAGTCTGGGAGTGTGATCAGTTTGTCGTTTATCACCTTTAGACCAGGAAAACCTTTCTTCTGTAGAGCCTCAATCTTGCTGAAAAACTTTTGTACCCCTAGGTCCATGGCCTGAGCCTTTTCTTCTCGCTGTAGCATCAATGCTCTCTTGGTCAAGACTCTTTTGACCTCAAGGATGGTCTCTTTTCTATCCTCAATTCTCAGCTCTTCCATCTCCTCTCTGGTTTTAGAATTCAAGAATTTGATGATATCATTAGCCTGTGTGGGCATCTCTCCCAGTTTTGACCTAATATTCTAGATGGCTTGTTTACTTCTCTGCACCAATTCATTTTGCTCAAACATAATCTGTATCATTGGCCATATTTCGTTCATAGACTTGGCGATGTCTGTCTAGACACTTTCTTTGACTTCAGCCAGTGTTTTACCTGTCATTGTTTACTTTCGGAGCTGTTGTAACTCTTGTTTGAGTTGGTCTGAAACCTGTTTTTCCTTGGAGAAGCTGGTTTGATAAGAAGATTTGAGTTCCTGAAGGTTCTCAATCTCCTTTTTGAGCCTGCTAATCTCTGTCTCTTGCAGGTTCATCTCTTCCATAGATTTGGCCAATTCAACAGTCTTTTCCATAGACGTTAGTGGATTCGCTGATGGGACTTCTGCTAGTGATGTTGTGCTCACTCCTGAGAGTGGCACTACACTCAATGGAATGAATTCCATGGGTTTCAACTGTTCTTTCTATTTCACTAGCTTCTCCATCTCAACTTCCATTTCCTTCAGTTGTGCATTCTGCTCCATGATTAACTTAAGCATCTCATCTTTTTCTCCTTCTGTCTCTGCTATTTCCTTTGCCTGTGAGTCTATTGTTGGTGGTAGCTTCAATTGTTTCCTCAAATATGCTATGTCTGCGGTTTTCTTATTGATCATCTCCTCGACTTCTTTCACATTTGAGGGATCATACTCGATCTTGAGGACCAGTTCCTCCAGCGTCTTGATCCTGTTATCCTTGGCAAAGGATGATATTTTCTCCAGCTTCAACTGTGTCTGGACATTGTTGAGAGACACTTGTAACCTGGAGGCAGTAGTGGAAGCATGTGCCAGTGTGGAGAAAACCATTTCTCTCGTCTGCCTGTGTAGATCCATTTGATCAGTGGGATGCACGTCCTTAGTCTGGAATTCAAAAGTGGCCCTTTTGTAATCGGTGATTACCTTAGGGTCTAGTACCTGTGCTTGGAGGAATGCCATGTGCATTCTGCCCTTCTCTGTGTCAAACGCCGATAGCAACCTGTGTTTTGCAAACGACGTCTACTTCCAGAATTGGGCGTATGTGTTGTTGGTGAGAGTTTGATTCTTTTTCTTGATCAAGTCATATTTCTCAAATATGCTCAGCTTTGGTCATGTCTTTCCTGGCTGGTTGATTGGTGGAGTATCTATAGTCTTCTTTGGTAACACAGTGGTTATAATATGATTTATGCTTGTGTTGAGGAGAGACTGATCAACCTCTGTCACTTTAGTGGATGGAATTTCCTTTTCTCCAGCCCGGTTAGGAACTGGACTGGTTTTTGGCCTCTTGGTATGCAGACAAAATTCTTCTAATGACACTTCAGTGACAGGAGGTGAACGATCCTGCCTAGGCCTTTTCTCCTTTGGAGCCTGTGGTGTGGTTGTCTATGATACAGTGACCGGGGGGTCCTGTTGTTCTATTTCAACCAAAGTGTTTGCTTCCCATCCTGTCTGGTTTGCAAATTTCTCTACCTCAGGCCTAGATTCGTGGACATATGAGATATTCTTGTTTTTTATCCTCATCTCTGAAATGATCCCGCATGGATAGTAGTTCCATGTGAAACTCATGGAGAACTTCATTTCCTTCAACAGCCTGTCTGCTTCCGCCTGATGCCTCGATTGTTGCAGATGAAAGACCCAATCTGCCGTTTGATTCTGAGTTGTTGCTTTTTCTTTAAAGACACAAAGTGAATATCATCCGAGTTTATCATCTGCCTTATGTATTCTAGAGCAAAAATTCTGACAGGTAAGTATTTGGGTAGTTTATATGGGGCCAACTTGCACCCATAGACTCTGATCTCAGTGTGATTTTGGTACAGGTACCAATCACTAGTCTTGGTATGATCCGAGAGATGTAGGATCCTCTGAACTTCATCATTAATCCTGGGTTCGGGTCTGCCGCTGAGCATACTCAACACTGGATGGTAGAATTGATCGATGAACTGCTTGAAACTGAATTCCGTGGAGGTATGTCTGAGTAGGGAAGTCCATGCAGTTAATGCCTGGGGTCTTCCATCTCCGTCCATCTTCTGCTTGGAAAAAGAAAATTTGTCCGCTTGGAAGAAAACGAACAGGTATGCCAGTATTGAAGAATACCGGAACATGCCTTCTGTGGTGAAATTGAGAAATTTCTCGTGAATATTGTTCGCCAGGAACGTGCTGAAGTCGAACTTTGTAGTAGGCTTCTCATCGGTTGAGAAGATAGACAAAAATCCCAGAATGGGTTCATCTACCCACTGATCTGAATATTAACCCAACAAGGCTCATAGGGACATGATAACCTAGTTTCCTCTGGTTAAGAACATGGAGGAAGGATAAGGGGTATTTGTAGCAGGGAGTTGAGCGAATTGTGGAAGAAAAAGCTCAAATATTTGAGCTCTTTGAGGAAAAGTCATCTTTTGATATAACTCTGTAAGGATTTGAAGGTTAAAAGGTGATGCAGAGTCAGCTCGGGATATTTGCATCATTTGGTCGATGGTTTCTGGCGTGATGAGGAAGAGAACTTCCCTGGACGAGGATACGATGGCTCTTTGCTCGGGAATATAGTGGGCTCTCACTTGAGGGTGAACTCTGGGAAATGGTGAATCTGGGGGAAGAGATACAGGGGTAGGTTGGACTCCTAGAGTCCAATTTTGTCACTCTGGTCCAGGAAAACTTCTTTAAGCCATGATTGAAGGTCTGCGAAGTCGAAATTGCACTTAGTGTCTACGATTAAGTAGTCTTTGTCGGCCAATGGAATCCTGTCGAGATCGACAGGAGGTGGGAGAAACATATTCTCCTCTCCTTCTATTTGTTTTTATTTTGGTGCCATTACTGTAACAACACCTGCAAATAAAACAATATTAGTGGGGGCGACTATAGATGGGGGTGACTCACTGTAACAGAGAAGAAAACAGGGTAAATTCTCTGGTGCGATGAGTGGGTAAATGGTGAAGGAATGAAGAGTGAGGGTAATTTTGAATAAAAGGGTATCCGTTGGGTGCGAGGGACAAGTCATCTGGTTAACGGATAAGTTATCTAGTAATAAATGGCCAACGGGTCTTTTAGAATGTGAGATGGCAGGTGACAACGACTGAGGGATACAGATGGGTGATGTGGTGGTTATCGATTGGGGGAAAAAATCATGGTGAGGGGACTTGCCACGAGTGAATGAGGGAGAAGGACTGATGGAGTTATGGGATGTGACTCTTTTGGAAAGGTGGATGATGACGTCCCGAGGTGACGAGGTATGTCAGACAGTAGAAGGCGGTGGGACTCGGGACCAATAGATTTATGCCATGTATTGATAGGGGGATCGCCAGAGTAAGATTCCATTCCGGACCCCCCCCACAGTTAAAGGTAGATCAGTCAGGGGGGTCCGAAACATACCTTGGGCCATCGATCTGCATGCTTTCCTTTTGACTGCAGATATGTGCGTGCTCTTTAACACACATTCTGGATCCCCCCCTCTATTAAAGGCAGAACAGACGGGGGGGTCTGAAATCCAAT
>SNQJ01S0014152.1:104379-134136 GCA_010110895.2 Picea sitchensis
CCAAAAAGATTTTTCCACCATAAATCTAGGCGCGATCATCTGAGCCATTGATACATGAGCGGTGCATAAATGTGGGCGTGACAACATATGTGCCCTGGAAAACTTAGGATAATAGCATATCATGGGTTTTTCCCAAGCTTTTACATCTTTACATCACTAAGGGGTTAGGCAAACAACCTTTCGAGCATTCAAAACATGGTCCAACATTGATCATCGAGCTAGTTTTATTGAAGTAAAGAAAACTAGGCTATGTTCTAACCTAAGTTCCTAGGACAATTAGCCCAGATTAAACTGTTGGGCTAAGAACTTACTCTACCCTGGGGCTATCTGACCAAGATTAGACAATCTGGCCAGATTTATTCACTAACTAACCTAGATCACTTGGCTAAGATTAAACAGTTTAGCCAAGCTTATTCACTATTCCTATCAACATCAATTTAAAAGAACTTGGCCATGCTTGAAAGGTATGGACCAAGTCACTGTTATTTCATGGGGCTCTTATTGAAATTCTTTTATGCCCTCTTTTCTTTTTTCTTTTCTTTCTTTTCTTTTTCTTTTTCTTTCTTTTCTCAAATTATTTGCAGAATGAAAAATCATTTGACAAACAAAAAACACTAGAGAGATAACATTCCAGTCACCAGTTGATCCTATAAATTATAGGGTGATAACACTTATCATCTTCATCTAGCTTATCACATCCTTTCTCATAACAAATAATTTCATCTTTCCCTATTTTTTTTCTTTTTCTTCCTTTTCCAAACCTTTGAGTATTCTTCTCTATGCTTGGTAAGAACATCTTCTTCCTTGTTTTGTTTAGGATTTCCGACTATACTACTTCTACAGTGATGTGCTATGTTCCCATAGTTATTGCACTTATAAAGTTTAGTATTGTAATCAAATAGGGGAGAAAATGAATAGTAGTTTTTTTAGCAAACCTATGAGAAATTTTGGTTTTGTTCATCACATAATCATCCTTTGAGGTCTTATAAGAACCTCTATTTCTATGTCTCAAGTGATAACTTCTTTTATAATCTCTACAATCTATTTCCTTATGACCAAAATTATTGCAAGAAAAACAATAGCCAAGAAAAAAGATTTTGGTACCGGTTTGTGAAAGGTCTTCTTGGTGGAACAACTCTTTTGAAATCATTCTTGTGGGAGGAATCAGATTTATGTTGGTCATCATTTCCTTTTCTATTATTTCTTTCATTATTCATAGAGCCTTTGAGAATATTGGCATAACTTTTAGGCTTTTCTTCATTTTTCTTTTATGATGGCTTTGTTACCTTAATGCTTGCATATCCTTTGGGGGTATTTTGTTTTTTGTCATAGCCAAGACCTGTCTTGATGAATGGTGAATTTTGGCAACTGAGAACATTATCTAATATTTCAATACTCTTTCCAAACTTCAATATTTTGTTCAATTGAAAAATTGTTTTCTCTAGTTCCTTTCTTAAGGAAACTATTTCAACTTAGCTTCTTGCAATTTTATTCCTTTTCTTTTACTTGGCTTCTCACCAATTCTTCTATCCTTTTTGTCTCTTCTAGTTGAGTCTTCATGATGATTATTGTCTTCTCTGTTTCTTCAAGATAATGATCCTCCTCTTCATATTTATGCAATTTCGCTTTCTCCTTTCTATTCTTTTCCCTAAGTTTGTCTATTTCTTCTAAGGGACTAATGAGTTCTACTTCAAGATTCACTTTCCCATGAATGAATTTTTCTTCTTCTTCTATTTTTTCTTTCTTATTGTCTTCTCTTTATTTATCAATAGAATTTTTATCCATGGACATGAAGAGGAATTATTCTATGTCAATATTAGAAGCATATCCATCGCTTTCGTGAGATAAGCTACTATCCTCTCTAGAGTAAAAAATATTCTTCTTAGTATATTTTCCTCTTTTGTGTCTATAATATTTGCTTCTATTATTGTTATGTTCTTCTTTGAAATTATTGTCCTCATTATCACTATCTTCCATTTTTTCATATGGACATTTATAAACAAAATACCCTACCCTAGCACAATTAAAACATGTGAAGGGTATCTTACCTTTATGTTTTCTATATCCTCTTTTTATCTTTCTCACAAATTGTGATTCTTCTATATCTGATTCATGGCTAGAACAATCACAAAATTTGTGTTATTTTGTCTTTTTTGATGCTTTGAAAGCTAATTCCTTCCGTTTTTTCTTTTCTTTTTTCTTTCCTCATCTCACATGCAGTGAGAATCCCATGAAACTCATCCATTGTTAGTTTCTCCAGATCCTTCATTTCTTCAATGGAATAGACCTTGGCATGAAATATTAAGTGGAGAGACCTGAGCACCTTTTGTACAATCATTGATTCTTGAACCTCCTCACCAAGTCCTTTGATGGTGTTGACAATTTCATCCACTCGAAGAAAATAAGTTGCAACATTTTCTTCGTCTTTCATTTTCAAACTCTCAAACTGTCTTCTATGTGTTTGGATATTTTCCTTCTGCACCTTGTCATCACCTTCATATATGTTTTGAAGTTTGTCCCAAATATATTTTGTCAATAAGCAATGCATCACCTTGACAAATTCGGATTCTGATAGACCGCCCTCAATATAACATTCATGTATTTTGCATTATGTTCACTAGGATTCTTTCCAACAACATTTGTTTGTGGAGTTGTTGAGGTTATATAACCATTCACGATTGATTTCCAAATATCAAACCCACGAGCCATTAGATAAGTCTGCATCCTTATACTTTAGAATGCATAGTTTGTTCCGTCAAACAATGGACCCTTGTTTGTGAATAAGCCTTCTTGACTATCCATGTGTGATTCTGAGATCTATCTTACAACGGTTAGACTATTTATGAAGGAACCTGATGCAGGAGCATCGCCCATGAAAAGCGAGCCAACATGGAAGACAATGAACAGCTGGACAAGTTCAACCGAAATTTTTTGAATTTTCAATTAAGATGATGGGCCAATATATAAATGATACATTTATGAAAAGCGCCTTTGTATATTGTATCATACCTTGAGACATACTCTCTTGTCTGAAGTAGATAGGAGGCATTTAATAGATTTAATGCAGGTAGATAGGATTTTTATTTCCATATTTGATAGTTTAGAGTCCGAGAGGGAAAACGGATATAGACACCCTCATTGTATCATTGTGAAATAATCAAGCATTCAGAAGAGAGGAGCAAGCAGAGAATTGTATGAAGAACACCCATGTACAGTTATTGAATTAGTAGAAGGAAGCTTTGATTCAAGCACATGGTTTGTGTTGTTTTCTCTGTGTAATGATGTTGTGCTCATGAATGTTTGTTTTCTTGTATGCATTTGCTTTGTATATGCTGTGCATGTGATTTCATGGTTTAACCTGAAATTCTGAGAGAGAATGAGTTTCAATTGTTTCTCTATCTGAGCCAAGAGATTCCTGCAAGGTGTGTAGTTGAATTCATCTGCAAAGAGTGCGTTGATGAAGGCTTGGTAGTTTAACTCTTGTCCTCATCCACCCAGAAGTGCAAGTGGGTTGTCGAGGCCGTGCAAGGAGTGCGTAGGTTGAAGAAGAAGTATCAGTTGTGAACCTGAGCGAAGGAAGTCAAAGACTACTGCTGCAGGAAGTGTGCATAGTCTGAAGGATTCAACACTTAAGAAGTTGTTGAACGTCGAGCACAAGGAGTGCGCGCAGATTTCTCTGAAAGAATCAGAGTGGATAAGCTCAAGAGGTATAATACCTCTGTGATATCATTGAAGGAGAACACAGGAGGGCTGTGTCGAGAAACTAGTGAGCAGGAGTTGAAAGCGCAGGAGTTGAAGACAAGTTCTGAGAAAGAACATTTATCCTCTCAAGAGATCCTCGAGGAGGGGGAATCAACAATCAGGATTCGCAGAAGAAAGTAGCGGAATCCCGTCAGTAGCTAGATTTTGGGAAGTTGCACCGGGTTTAAGCCCCAGCGAATAGACCAGGAGTCTCGGGGAAGGATCTCAGCCGTTGATCTTGGTGAGACACGTGTTGAGGAGTCGGGGAGTCAGTGGAGCTCGGCTCATCGGAGAATCAGAATTTCTGGAGCCAAGAGCCTTGTGCATGAAATCGCGATTGGCGAGTTCCCGATGGGATCAGAGTCATTGATCACAGTAGGAACACGTGGCGCGAGATCCCAGAGAGTCGAGATTCAGCATTTTGGGGTTCTCGCATACAATGGAGTTGTTGCACTAGAAATCGCGATATTGCGATACCTGATAGAGCGACGGAGAAGTGGTGACGTGGAGGAGAGAGAGAGATCGCACGTGAAATCGGGGATCGGAATATCGAGATTCTCGGTGGCGAGAAATACACGACAAGAGAAGTCGCGAAGTCTCGAAACGCAACGGTCCCACAGTCTGAGTATTTCAGTGGAGGACAGGTGGCAATTTGTATCGGGGTTCGGGGAAGTGAGAGTCCCGTGTACATTGACAACGGGAATCGTGATATTCTGATACGCGATTTCCCGACCGGATTACAAGCGCTATAGTGGAGGATAGGTGTTGGAAGGTTGAGCCTTGCCGTGAGTCAATGCCAGGTGGCGTCGAAAATCGGGGAATCGCGAGGTAAGTGCTCCACGACCTCACAAGTGTCGATTTTCCGATCAAGAGAAGTTACGATAAGAGTAAGGAACACGTGGGGCATATTTCATCGGGGTTCGGGGATTGGTAAGACCCGATCCGGTGGCTGTAGGACTTGCGCTCGCGCGAGGTCCGATTTTCCCGATTTTGACAGGGAGATCATAAAGGAGCATCCTGTGGGTGCAGGAAGTCCCGAGAAGGGATTTGAAGGGCATTTTAGCTCTTCGGGCCTGTGAAGAAGAATGTCTTGGTGGGAGCAGGTGTGCCCTGGGTGGCGCGTTTTGTGTCAGAGTGGTATCAGAGTGGGAATATCTTTTTCTTTCTATGGAAAGAGAAGAAGATTCTCCATGCCGTTGAGGAGAGAAAGGCAGTCACCTAATCCAGAAGATAGGGAGGTGTGAAGAAGAGGCAGGCCGGCAGGAAATCCAGAAATGGAGAGGAAGATGAGAGATCTCCGAGCAAGGCTTGAAGATATGGAGACAACTCAGAGATGCGGAGTTGGTGCAGGAGATCTGAGTGACTCCGAAGGCGAAGTGGAAGCTGAACAACAAGGAGAAGTTGCAGCCGAAGATGCAGCCAATGAGCGATTAATCAAAGCTATCGCACGGATGAGTTCGAAGACAAAGATGGATATTCCAACTTATGAAGGAAATCTGGATGCAGAAGAGCTTCTGGATTGGATCTGAGCTCTTGACACTTACTTCAATTATGAAGACATCGAAGAAGATAAGAAGGTTAGGCATGTTGTCACAAAATTGAAGGGACACGCAGCATTATGGTGGGACGAGCTTCAAGCAGATAGACGTTCCAAAGGCAAGCAAAAGATCAAAGGCTGGGATCGAATGATTGCAAAGATGAAGGCAAAATTCATCCCAAGGGATTATCAGATCACACTATTTAGGAGAATGCAGAACCTGAGATAGAAGCTGATGACGGTGAAAGAGTATACCGAAGAATTTTACAAGCTCAATATCAGAGCAGGTCATCGGGAGAGCGATGATGAAAAATTTTCCAGGTATATGAATGGCTTAAGATACGATATCCAGGATGAGATGAGTATGACAACCATCAGAACGATTGAGGATGCGTATCAGATGGCGTTGAAGGTTGAGGAAAAACTAAGCCGTAAGTCAACACAGCGAGGCCGAGGTAAGAGCCAGCCGAAAGGTAAATCAGTTACCCAAGACAGGTTCCAGAAATCCAAGGATGACTGGAAGAAGCCTCAGACAAGAACATAAAGAGGTGGAAGTTCACAGCAAGGCTAGCACGCTGAACAACGAAGGCAACAAATGGAACAGAGCGGAGGATAAGCTGATAATAATACTTTTCCTCGTACCAGAGGTAGGGGAAGAGGAAAAGGAGGAGTCATCACATGCTACACATGTGGGAAGAATGGACACAAAGCAGTTGATTGTCCAGATAGGAAGAAGGATGGAGGAGAAGCTCACATCGCCGAGGAACAAAGGCGAGAGGCTGAAGCAGAAGACGTAGAAGACGGAAGATCGCTGATGATGCGTAAAGTTCTCTTAACACCCGAGAAGGAGGTGGAGGACACAACTCAAAGAAGCAGACTTTTCAGAACCACATGCAAGACCAAAGACAAGAAGTGCAAGGTCATTGTGGACAGTGGAAGCACTGACAATCTCGTTTCAACCGAGATGGTGGAGAAACTAGAATTGGAGACAACTGATCACCCAAGTCCATATAAAGTTTCATGGATACAAAAGGGACATTAGGTGAGTGTCACCAAACAATGCTTAGTTGAAATAAAGATAGGAGGATACAATGATAAAATACTCTGTGATTTTATTCCTATGGATGTATGTCATTTATTGTTAGGCATACCATGGAAATATGACAGAAACGTAGTTCATGATGGGAAAATGAATACGTATACTCTGGAGAAGAATGGAAGAACACATATGTTACTTCCCATTAAAGACAAAGAAGTAAAACTAGAACCGAGGAATACCATACTTCTCATGAGTGGGAAGGAACTTATGGCAGAAGTAAAGAAGAAGGAAGATCCACAATTCTTTGTGGTCAGGAAACCAAAAGTTGTTTTAACCAGCACAAGAGTGGATGACTTGCCGGAAGAAATTCAGGAACTGCTGGAAGGGTTCGTTGATATAATGGTGGACGAATTACCTCATTCGTTGCCACCGATGAGAAGCGTGAGCCATCATATAGACCTTGTACCCGTAGCCAGTTTACCAAATAAAGCAACATACATGTTGACGCCGCAGGAGAACGAAGAAGTTAAAAGGAAGGTACAAGAAATGTTAGATAAAGGACTGACCAGGGAAAGTTTAAGTCCATGTGCCGTTCCAACGGTACTGAGTCCAAAGAAAGATGGAGGTTGGATAATGTGCACTGATTCCAGATCCATTAACAAGATAACCATCAGGTACAGGTTTCCATTGCCACGGATGGATGACTTGATGGACTGTTTAAGTGGAGCAGAATTTTTTTCAAAGGTTGATTTAAAAAGTGGATACCATCAGATTCGCATGAGGGAAGGCGATGAGTGGAAGACAGCCTTCAAAACCAATGAAGGGTTGTATGAATGGCTAGTCATGCCATTTGGCTTGACGAATGCACCAAGTACATTCATGAGGCTGATGAATGAAGTGATGAAGGAATTCATTGGTAAGTTTGTCATTGTTTATTTAGATGACATATTGATTTTCAGCAAAACAAAAGAAGAACATCTGAAGCATTTAGCTGCAGTAATGAGGAAGCTACAGCAAGAGAAGTTGTTGATCAATATGAGGAAATCTTCATTTATGAAGACAGAGCTCATATACTTGGGGTTTGTCATATCGGCAAATGAATTGAAGATGGATCCAAGTAAAGTGGAGGTGATTAAGAATTGGCCATCATCGAAAAATATTTTCGAGGTGAGAAGTTTTCATGGACTGGCTAGTTTCTACCGAAAATTCATCAGGAATTTCAGTGGAATTAGTGCAGCAATGATGGACACAGTCAAGAAAAGACATAAAACTTTTCATTGGACTGAAGAGGCAGAGAAGAGCTTCAATTTGTTGAAGCGAAATATCACCGAACAACCAGTTTTAGTGTTGCCGGATTTTACGAAAGTGTTCTAGGTGAAATGTGATGCAAGTGGCTTTGCCATAGGAGCGGTCTTGAGCCAGGAGGACAGACCAATTGCATATTTCAGCGAGAAGCTGGATGAGGCAAAAGTAAAGTACTCCACGTATGACAAAGAATTTTATGCTATCATACAGGCATTAAAGAAGTGGAGGCATTACTTGATCTCGAAGGAATTTGTTTTGTATAGTGATAATCATGCATTACAATTTGTGACTTAGCAGGAGAAGTTGAATCAGAAACATGCTAAATGGGTAGAGTATATGCAGAATTTTACATTTGTAATTAAACACATTTCGGGTGCTACTAACAAAGTGGCTGATGCTTTGAGCAGGAAGTGTTTGTTGCTGCAGGAGTTCCAAGTCAAAATGTTGGGTTTTGAAAATCTTAGGGACATGTATGAGGGTGATGCAGATTTTGCAGAGGCATACGAGGCAGCTGAGATTCCAGTTCTCAGAGACAGAAGCCCGTGGATAGATTACATGATCTAGAATGGACTGTTGTTCAAAGGAAATCAGTTATTCATTCCAAATTGCTCCATGAGGGAGAATCTGTTAAAAGAAAAACACAGCGGAGGCTTGGCAGGGCATTTTGGCCACGACAAGACATTTGCAAAGTTGAGCGAAGCATACTTTTGGCCGAAGATGCGAACATAGGTCAAGAAGTTTGTTGACAGGTGTAGAATTTGCCAGCATTCAAAGGGCAGGAAGAAGAATGCAGGATTCTATCAATCATTACCCATACTAGAAGGGCCATGGGAGGCCATAAGCATGGATTTTGTATTGGGATTGCCTAGGACGCAAAGAGGACATGATTCGATCTTTGTGGTGGTTGATAGTTTTTCCAAAATGGCACATTTTATCCCATGCCAGAGGACCAGCGATGCGACTCACATCACAAATCTATTCTTCAAGGAGATTGTTAGACTTCATGGGTTACCCAGAAGCATAGTATCGGACAGGGATGCAAAATTCATTGGACATTTCTGGAGGACACTGTGGAAGAAGATGGGGACTAACTTAATGTTTAGTTCTGCCTATCATCCACAGACGGATGGGCAAACAGAAGTGGTAAATAGGAGTCTGGGAGACTTATTAAGAAGCTTGGTGACAAAGCACCATAGCAGCTGGGACAATGTGTTGCCACAGGCAGAGTTTGCATACAACGACTCAGTGAACAGGAGCACAGGAAAAATTCCATTTGAGATTGTATATGGCAGGCAGTCAAGAGGAGTATCTGAACTGAGGGATTTAGAGAAGATAATGAAAAAGAGTGCAAGCACTGAAGAGTTCGCAGAGGCGATGGAAGAACTTCACAGCAGGGTGAAGCAGCGATTGCTGGAGTCAAACCAGGAATATAAGCACAGAGCGGATCAACATCGGAGACAACTTCAATTCAAAGTTGGTGATCTAGTTTTGGCACATATGAGGAAGGAAAGGTTCCCAAGGGGAACATACAACAAGCTGAAAATGAAAAAAATTGGGCCATGCAGAGTCCTAAAGAAATTAGGAGAAAATGCTTATGAAAATGAGTTTCCGGATGAGATCGGAATATCTCCGACATTCAATGTCTCAGAATTATATCCATATAAGGCTGAGGAAGAAGGAGCTGGAAGTGAGGAACAACCAAAAATTGAGTGGCAGAAGCAGATGCCGATTGCCGAGAAGCCACAGATGGAGCATATAATTGATAAGAGGGTGAGCAAAAAGACCAGGCGGAAGTAATACTTCAAGTATCTAGTCAAATGGAAGGGCCATCCAGTGGAAGATGCCAGCTGGGAAAGCGAAGCAGAAATTCAAAAGCATGGACAGACCGTGCTGGAGCTCATGGACAGGAGCCCATGAAAGTTTTCAAGCCGATGAGTATGATGCAGGAGCATCGCCCATGACAAGCGAGCCAACATGGAAGACAATGAACAACTGGACATGTTCAGCCGAAATTTTTTGAATTTTCAATTAAGATGATGCGCCAATATATAAATGATGCATTTATGAAAAGCACCTTTGTATATTGTATCAGACCTCGAGCCATACTCTCTTGTCTGAAGTAGATAGGAGGCATTTAATAGATTTAATGCAGGTAGATAGGATTTTTATTTCCAGATTTGATAGTTTAGAGTCCGAGAGGGAAAACGGATATAGACACCCTCATTGTATCATTGTGAAATAATCAAGCATTCAGAAGAGAGGAGCAAGCAGAGAATGCAGAGAATTGTATGAAGAACACCCATGTACATTTATTGAATTAATAGAAGGAAGCTTTGATTCAAGCACATGGTTTGTGTTGTTTTCTCTGTGTAATGATGTTGTGCTCATGAATGTTTGTTTTCTTGTATGCATTTGCTTTGTATATGCTGTGCATGTGATTTCATGGTTTAACCTGAAAGTCTGAGAGAGAATGAGTTTCAATTGTTTCTCTATCTGAGCCAAGAGATTCCTGCAAGGTGTGCAGTTGAATTCATCTGCAAAGAGTGCATTGATGAAGGCTCGGTAGTTTAACTCTTGTCCTCATCCACCCAGAAGTGGAAGTGGGTTGTCGAGGCCGTGCAAGGAGTGCGCAGGCTGAAGAAGAAGTATCAGTTGTGAACTTGAGTGAAGGAAGTCAAAGACTACTGTTGCAGGAAGTGTGCAGAGTCTGAAGGATTCAACACTTGAGAAGTTGTTGAACGTCGAGCGTGAGGAGTGCGCGCAGATTTCTCTGAAAGAATCAGAGTGGATAAGCTCAAGAGGTATAATACCTCTGTGATATCATTGAAGGAGAACACAGGAGGGTTGTGTCGAGAAACTGGTGAGAAGGATTTGAAGACAATTTCTGAGAAAGAACATCTATCCTCTCAAGAGATCCTCGAGGAGGGGGAATCAACAATCAGGATTCGCAGAAGAAAGCAGCGAAATCCCGTCAACAGCTAGATTTCGGGAAGTTGCACGGGGTTTAAGCCCTAGCGAATAGACTAGGAGTCCCAGTGAAGGATCTCAGATGTTGATCTCTGCGAGACACGTGTCGAGGAGTCGGGGAGTCAGTGGAGCTCGGCTCATCGGAGAATCGAAATTTCCGGAGCCAAGAGCCTTGTGCATGAAATCGTGATTGGCAAGTTCTCGACGGGATCAGAGTCGTTGATCATAGCAGAGACACGTGGTGCGAGATCTCGGAGAGTCGGGATTCGACATTTCGGGGTTCTCGCATACAACGGATTTGTTGCACTAGAAATCACGATATTGCGATACCCGATCGAGTGACGGAAAATATATCTTGTATTTATAGTAATTTTATCCCCACTTTCAGGGTCGACCTATAAAGATAGGCTGACCTGACCTCAATTTTCTAGTTGGGTTGTGATATGGAAAAATTCATATCTCCTCATTCTTAGGGAGTTAGAAGAAATTCCATATACCATTGGAAATGTCTTGGAATAATATTTCCAACCATATAACTTGTGCTCCCATTTGAGATAGGTATGTAGGGTAAAATTTCTCTCAAAGATAGGATACCCAAAATGATCATAAAAAATCCAAAATTAATACTTTAAACAATCTCCATCTTGCAATATTTATCTTGGACATCTATATGCTTGTAATATTTATCTTGGACATATATAGTCTCCCCTTGTCTTTGACATCAATGAAAACAATATTTCCAACACATCTACCACAACATTATGATTTCCTTTTTTGTAGATAATTTCAAAGTCATAACCTGGCATCTTGTAACCCATTTTTGTTTCTCTTCTGAAGTTAATAGTTTCTCCAAGAACTACTTCAAAGTATCATGATTTATTTTTACTTTGAAGTGTCTTCCTATTAGGTAAGAGCACAATTTCTTAACTGCATGTAGTATGGCCAACATTTCTTTTTCATAAATGGGTTTGAGTAAGTTTTTTTGTTTAAGTTAGATGATTTTAAAGACAAGGGTCCTTCCTTATTGCATTAAAAATTCACCAATTCCATGGCGTGAGGCATCACACTCCACAACAAATGTTTTTGTAATTTTAGGTGTGGATAGGATGGGAATTGTACACATAACATCCTTAAATTATTCAAAATCTTTGGTTGTTGCTTCAATCCAAGAAAATTATTCCTTCTTTAATAATGATTTTAAATGTGTTTATATTTGACCATAGTTCTTGAAAAACTTATGACAGTTCTTGAAAAACTTATGACAATAGCCTGCCAATCCTAAGAATCCTCTAAGTTTCTTCAAAGTTTTGGGAATTTTCCATTCCCTCATAGATTTAATTTTTTTATGGTCCACTTTTACACCTTCATGAGATACAATATGGCCCAAATATTCCACTTCTTGAACCCCAAAGGCACACTTGGGAGGTTTTTCATAAAGTTGTTTCTCTTCCAATAGTTGTAATACTTTGTCAACATTTTCTACATGCTCTTCCCAATATTTGTTGTAGATTAGTATGTCGTCAAAAAATACTAACACAAAATTTATAAGGAAGGACTTGAAAATAGAATTCATCAATCTTTGAAATGTTGAAGTTGCATTAGTAAGCAAACATGGCATAACCAAAAGATTATAATGACCTTATTATAAAAGTGTTTTTGGGGTTGTCTTCCTGTCTCATTTTAATTTGATGATATCCCGAATGAAGATACAACTTAGTAAAGAAAATTGGTCCATGCAATTCATATAACAATTCATCAATGACATGAATAGGAAAATTATATTTGATGGTCATTTTGTTGAGTTGTCTATAATCTGGACACATATGCCATGAACCATCATTTTTTGTAACCACCACCACCGATGAAGAGAAATAAATTTGGCTAGGTTGAATGATTCCATCCTCTAACATTTCTTGGATGATATGCTCAATCTCACTCTTTTGTGCATATGGATACATGCAATGCCTAATGTTAGTTAGTACACTTCCTATTTGCAAATGAATACATGGTCATGATCTTGAGTAGGTGGAAGACCCTTAAGAATTTCACCAAATACCTTGGAATCATTGTTGATAGATATTTGGAGATCTAATGGAGCAGAGGATATAGATGTTTGAACATCAAGTGAGCACAATTGTGCAATTGCACCATGGTGTCCCTTTTTGAGTAATTTTGTCATGCTATTAGAGCTTATCACCATAGAGGGTTTCCATTGGATACCTCTAATCTCAATTTCCTTGCCATTCAAGGAAAATATCATTAAAACATATTAAAAATTAAGGGCCATTGTTCCCAATGATTGTAACCATTGTACCCCTAATACAACATCAACACTACTTATTTGGATGGAAATCACGGGACTATCCAAAAAATACTCCCTCATATTGAGCTTAATACTATGGCACTTTCCAGAACAATTTATGGTGCCTCCATATTCAATCATTACTTGAAACGTTGGTGCTAGAAATACAATGAAATTGAGATGTTTTGCTAATTTGTAATTGATGAAGTTATGGGTACTACTAAAATCAATAAATACTATTACCTTTTCTTTATGTATCTTTGTATCTTAATTTTTTTTGGAGTACTGATGCCAGACGATGCATGGAAATATAGTTTTGGAGTAACCTCTTCTAGATATGGATCTTGTGATGGTTCCAATTCTTGATCTTCTTCCTCTTCAAAGTCTATGTAGAATATTTTTTTCTCACCACATTTATTCCCCTTACTTTACTTGTTGTCATAATTGGTCCCTTTTCTCTTCTTTCATCCATTTTTTGAGGTATCCAACTTGTTGGTTGATGTATGGTTGTCTTATGAACCCAAAAATGATCTATGCTTCCTGCATATGCTCCAATGGTAGACTTGTGTGTAGCCTTATTCTTGGATTGAATATGATGAGCACATTGCATAGCTTTGATAATATTTGCAGGATGTCTTGATAAAATATCATGTTTAATGTTTTCTTTTAATCCACCTATGTAAGATTCCAAAAAGTATTCATCACTTATGTCATCCACCCTTTTGGCCAATACCTAGAATTATGAATTATAATCTTCAATATCATCTAAGTGCTTGATTCTTGTCAATTGAATGAAGTAGTCATGTTCCCAAAATTTCCCATATCGTGCTTCTAAGTCTCTTGTCAATAAATCCCAAGTATAATGATAAAAATGTGGATTTCATTTAACTACCCATTAATATCATTGATACAGTTTTATCTCAAAGTTCAAAGTTGCAATGCGAATCCTTTTCTTATCATCCATAATATTATGCAATTCAAATATTTCTCTATTTGGTTCACCCAGGAAAAGACCTTTGTTACATCAAACTTATTTAATTCAATCTTGGGAAATTTGAATTTAGGATCTCCACCATAATTAACTCCACTATTAGAGTTAAATCCACTTGAAAATTTCTTATTACTGGCAGTTTGTTCAACATGAATACTACCTTTATTTTCATGAGTCACAGTGTCACTTTTAGGAATCCTCCCATCTAAGGTTTGTAAAATGGAATTTTGCAATTCCTCCATTTTTTTATCCATCATCTTTTCCATATTTTCACCCATATTTTGTTCCATTTGTTGCATATTTATTTGCATCTCTTCCTTGTTTTCATCCATCTTCTTTCTCATGTAATTCTTATTTTCATCCATCTTATTTTTCATTTTATCTTCCATTTCCTTTTTTATGGATTCTTGAGAATGTAAAAAATCCACTAGTTTCAACATACTACCACTCATTTCATCAACTTGGTTCTTTAATTGGGATATCTTTTTTTCAAAATACTCATTTTCTTTCGATGTCCCGTGTGAGATTTATAGAGGTTTATTTGGTGTTAAAACATTTTTTGGAGCCATTTGGGATAAAAATAATAATACTCTTCTATTTTCTCGTTATCATAAATTTTGAATCACCAAAAACATATCTTCCAATCAAAAGTTATTCCAATTGTAAGTTACATACGTTTCAAACCCTTAATTTGGAGTATTTATGCATGGTTGACCTTTGTCCTCATATATCTATGAACTTTGAACCCTTATGAGTGTAAAATTTTGGCATGTAGTACTCTGATATGACTTTTTAAACTCTTGAAAAATTTCACAGTCTAAAACTTTACCGATAAAAGGTTATAGCACAAATACCAAAATGACTTGTTTAAGAGTAACTTTAAGATTAGTAAACAACCCCAAATTCTATAAGATATATCTCTCAAATTACAATGATTGAAAATATAAAACTTTTTCCACATATAACGCATTATGCATCCTTAGGGTTCTGAAAATTTTAGAGTCTTAAACTTCATAAAAAAAAGTTATAGCTAAAATGCCAAGATGACTCTTTTAAAATTAATTTTAGGATCAATCTCAAGCCTTGTATTACATGGACTATATATCCAAAATTCTAGCAAGAAATAACCTAAAATTTTTACCACCTATACTATGAAATGTTTTCTTAGTCTCCACAAAAATTCACTATTTGAAAATTCCTAGAAAAACAGTTATAGAGAAAATTCCAAGATGACTTGTTTAAAGCTAAATTCAGGATGAGTCACAAACCCTATGTTCCATAAGCTATATCTCATAAATTATAAGGAGCTAGACCTTGGAATTTTTACCACATGCACCTTGATATTTCACCTAAGTTTCCCCAAACCTTAACGGTCTGAAACGTCCCAGAAAAAAAATTATAGTGAAAATTCCAAGATGTCTCAATTGGAGGAGCGAAACCCTAGAATCGTAAGATTTGATACCAAATGTTATGATCAAATGACTTAAAAGTGAAAATAATTCAATGAATACAGTCCACTTTGAGGAGGCAACCTACTTTTACAATATATCCAATTTCAAAAGACAATATGAGATGAGATATGATGATCCTATGACTAGGTCTCCTTGGTATATATATATATAGGAGATAAAGGGTACAATTATAATGAAAGGGTGAAATGAAGGGTTCTAGCCTACATACAAATATAACACTAGAAATGTAATTTTCAATATATATTGATTAATAGGGGTTTTTATACATAACCTGAGGATTTTTCTAGGGATTAATATAGCTGGTGGATTGGAATGGCTATAGGAATTATCTTGTTGTGAGGGGACATTAGTTAGCTTTAGGAACCACCTTATTTTAGTGATTCATAGCCCTAGCTCAGTGTTAAATTACTGCGAAGAACTGGAGTAGAAAGTCTATAGTTGGGTGGAACGTCCATCCTCTATATTTGGTTGTTTATTTGTTAATAATATAAGCGTTCATATTCACTATGTTTAAGAGAAGTGTTCATATTCACTATGTTTATTTCTAATAAATGATGAATTTAATTACTGTGCATTCCACTCTGATTTTTGTCTTACTTATGGTTAAACGTTGTGGGTAAATATTTCATTTTAGATTGTGTATTGTATGTATGAATGTTGTTGTGCATGCTTAAATAATATGTGTTCACGAATTTAAAACTGTTGTTAGTTGTATTATTTTTTTGGCATGTTGCATGCACATATTTCCACATGTAAATTGATATGTTAGTCGATTTAGACATAATGGGACTCGGTGTGGGAGTTGGGTACATTACAAATATTAACAAGGATGTCTCCACCTTGGTTGCGTCAATGATGCCAAAGAAGAAGAGGCCCAAACCACCACATAAGTCGAGTTTGAGTTCTAAAGAACAATAATACAAACAAGAGGAGAAGCCAAAGTTGGAGAGGAGGAGCACCAACTTAAATCAATGGTTACAAAAACCGATTGTCTATTTTAGTGTGCATGAAATTGGTGAATAGAAAATAATATATTTTTCTCCATTGAAGTTACAAGGCCAAGCATTAACATGTCGGGAAAGCTATGTTATCGTTTGGAGACTTGAGCATGAGATACTTGTGACTCAATGGGAAAAATTCAAGATCCTTATTAATTTGAAATTCTACCACATTAGGAATGAGGAAGAGAAAAATATGCAATGGAATTTAATTAGATAAAGACAATATCAAACCATTCAAGAGGACAATGACGAGTTTCAAAAACTGGGTATTCAAATTGCTATATCTCCCAATCACTTTGATGTATTCATTAAATATTGGAGAGGACTATTTTCCCCTATCTAAAGAAAAGTGATTATTTTCAAACCAAAGTTCATTGATGAATCTTGTGTGAAAGCACAATATATTGAGGGGGAAAAGAAGAAGGGATAGTTAAGTCAACTTATGCAGATAGATAAATAAGAGCACACTAAAAGTGGGAAAAAGAAGGGGAAATAAAATGTTAAAAAGACAGTAGTAGTTGCACATGAATGCAAGGTCCCTAATAACCATTGTAATAATTGCAATGTTGATGGCCACATAGAAGATAGTTTTTGGATGTTGCACCTAGAAATGCATATTAAATGGTGCAAACAACAAAAAAATAAAAAGAATTAACATGTTGTATATGCTAAACAAAATATGGGCAACAACTTTGACATTAGATATAAGGTTACCTACATCTTTGTTGAAAGAGCATTGACTTTAGTCTTGGTCTGAAGGAGAGAGAGATGGTTGAACTCTTGGAATATGATTGTAGCCAAATTAATTGAGAATCTTGGATTGGTAGTCCAAGACCATCCTCATCCATATCCATTGGGATGGATGAGCCATGACATGGAGTTAAGTGTCACCATGCAATGCAAGTTCAGATTTGCAATTGTTGTAAGCTTCATAGATGAAATAGTTGAAAATGTGATTCCATTTGATGTGTATGAAGCTATATTGGGAAGTCCACATATTTTATATAAAATGTGTGTTCAAACAAAGAAAAAACCACTGTCGCTTAGTTAAATATGGAAAAAAAATTGTTGACGATGTACATGAAGGAAAATGATAAGTGCACACAAAGCAAGAATGATTATCAATGGAAACACAAATTTTGTGTTGTTGTTCTTGAGATAAAATCAATAAGAAGAAGGAAATATGGAGTTAAAAGCATCATGAGAAGGATACAATAAAAATAAAAGACAAGTAGAAAAATTGATTACTTCATACAAGGAAGTTTTTCATGAACCTAAGGAATTTCCCCCCTCCCCCTCCCCCTCCCATCCCTACCCATTCCCTCCCCATACCACCCATGGAATGACATAGTGAGGGGTGAGTTCCAAATGCATTACTCGTTGTAGTGGTCCATGAGTGACATTGGGAGGGAGGGATGGAGGAGGGGAGGGGAAGGGAGAGGATGGGGAGGGAGGCAAGGGATAAGGAGGATGGTGGGAGGGAGGGAGGGAGGGGAGGGAAGGGAAGGGAAGGGAAGGGGGATTGTGGTGCGATTCCAATAATCACCCTCCTCCACCAAGACACTCATTTTTTTGTTTTTTTCTAAAATTGTTTTTAAAATTTGATTTTTTTGTTTGTTTTTTTTATTATTTTTGTTTTAATTTGTTTTAAAAAAATGGGGTCTTTTTTTTAAACTTTGTTTTTGTGTTTCATTTTTTGGGTTTTTTTTTTATTATTATTTCTTTTTGGAGGGGGGCCGCGTGCGCGCGCGCACACACAAACATGTTTTTTTTTGGGTTTTAAAAAAATCAACTATTTTTTTTTCTAGTTTTATCTTTTCAATTTTTTTTTTAAAAACAAATTTATAAAAAAAATTGTTGTGAATTTTTTTTAAGTAGCGTTGTTTTTTTTTTAATTTATTTAAATAAAAAACCTTGTTTATAGTTTTTTTTTTTCAATTTATTAATTTTTTGATGTAAATTTTTAAAAAACAAAATTTATTGATAAATAAATTTTCAAGTAACGATTTAGGAGCCAATTTCGAGTTTTTTTTATCTATGATGGTACTAGTGGTCAATGTCATGGTTTCAACTAAGCCATAATTTTAACTCCAAAAACAAAATTGGTGCTATTGATAGCACAACTTTTCAATTTGAGAGTCAATTTTAAGGTTTTTTTCCACAATGGTATCAATCGTTAAGGCCGTGATTTCAAAAAAGTTATAATTTTAACCACCCTTAAAAAAGGGTGTTACCGGTAGTGCCACTTATTGACTTGGGATTAAAAGTAGCCACTAAATGCAACCTCTAAAAAGACAAGAACTATAGAGAGTTCTCATTAAGTTGGTAACTTTTTTCAAGTGCAAGTAAGAGAAGAACACACTTGAAAGACAACATTTAAAACATCAAAGGGAATGTTTGAATAATTAGTTATGCCTTTAGGATTATGCAATGCAATTGCAACTTTTATTTGTTTGATGAATGATATTTCGCATCTATTCATATATTCTTTTCTAATAGTTGATTTGGACAACATTTTAATATCTAACTACACTTGATAAGAACATATATCATCTCTAAAATAGGTAATAAAAACACTTAAGATATATCATTGTCGACTAATCTCAATAAGTGTGAATTTGGTAAAAGAATCACAGTTTTACCTCAAACATGTGACTAATGGACTAGAATTGAAGATACATCCAATAGAGGTCAAAGCCATCAACAAGTAGTCAACCCCAACCAACATAATATATGTATGAAGATTTACGAGAAAAACACGTTATTTTTGAAAATTTGTAACTTCATTTTTAGCAACAATTTCTCCACTTCACATTGTAACAAATAAAGGAAATAGTTTACATTGGGTCAAATAGAAAAAAAAGACCCTTTTATGATTTCAAAAAATAATCAGTGAAGCATCGATTTTGTCCATGCCCAATATGTAGCAACAAATTGAGATTGAAACTAATGCAAGTGGGTATGGCATGGGAGCAGTCCTTATGCAAGGAGGAAGGCATATGTGTTATCTCTTTGAGTTGTTTCTCAAAGTAGTGTTGATCTACCTTAAATATGACCAAAAACTCTATGCCCCCATACAAGTAGTGAAGAAATGGAAGAGTTATTTATTGGGTAAGGAGACAATGATTCACAACTATCATCAACCACTCCAATGTTCAGAAATTCAAGCCAAACATTATAAGTGGATGGAATTTTCACAGAAATTCCATATTCTTAATCAAATAAAAGAAAGGCACCAAAAACAAGGGTATAGAGGCATTGTCAGGACTACCCATGTAGAAAATTGTGGTTTTGGGAACCATATTCCATATTGAACCATTCACCTGTGAAATTCTAGGAGAAGAGTATGTGAATGAGGGGGGGATATTTAAGAAGTTGAAAGATAAAATAACAATTGATTTAGAGGAAAAATGAATACTATCTCCAAGATGGCTACTTTAAAAATACAATAAGCTATGTATTCCATGAGAAAGGAGGATTCGGTTGATGAAAGAAGCTCATACTTCAATAATTGATGGACATTTTGTTGGAAAAACAATGTGATTTTATAGATGTATGTGTATTGTCTTAAGAAGCAAGAATATGTTTCCAAATAAATTCGAGGTTCTGTTCTTTCTAGCATTGATAAAATGGGCAATAGGAACCTAGGGTTGTATATGTCATTATAATTCCCAATAGACCATGAGAGAGTATCTTTATGGATTTTGTTGGAAGTTTGTCAATAATCAAATGAAACCATGATTTCTTGTTCATGGTTGTGTACCAATTCAATAATATGCGTGTGTTGATTCCTTGCAAGAAGAAAATCACAGGTCATGAAGAAGCTAAATTATTTTTCTCTAATGTTTGGAGTACATTTTGGATTATCTTGTTCAAATGTGTTCGATCAATATGTAAGAATTTTGGGTAAGTTTTGGAAAACCTTATGAAAAAACCTAAATTTGGAAAACTCCAACTTGAAATGGATTGTTTGGCTCTTTATTAGTTATAAGGTGACTTATAGATTGCAAAGGGATCGACTAGAGTTTTAACTCCTATTTCAAAAACCCAACAACTACAAGGGTACTGAATTTTTCCTTTGATATGCTTTAGTCTACCTGCATAACCAATCTATTTTTTGGAAAATGTCTCTACAAATATCTCCCTCTCTCAAATTTCTGATTCTTGAATCAATTAATGGACACTACTTTTTCCTGCTACAAATTGTCGAACCACTGAGCCTTTCTTTCCCATTCATAATTTCAACCTCCATAATTGTTTTGGCCTAAGTTCTTTGGGCAGTCATCAATGAACCAATAGTTTCCACTTAGGGGACTGTACCTTTTGATGAATCTAAATTTATCCTACTATGTTGGGAATCAAACAACTTGCTAACCCCACAACTATTGCAAGGAAACCATTTTCTATCACTTGGACTTAAACTTGATACCTCCTGGATGTTCGACAAAATAGGGTATTTCCACACAAGAAAAACACCTTTAGTAACCACTCACACGACCATATCAAATATAAATACATCGATATTTTTACGTGGTTAAACCCTCGAAGAAGAAAAATAGTAACTGGCCCCAACCAACATGGCCACTTGAGGCAATATATTAATGCAAAATAAACATATTTTATAAGAGATTTTCTCACAATCGATCATCAACAAATGAACCTCCATGATTTTTAAATAGATATCATGGACCAATCAGGTGTCAAGACACAAATCAATATAGCCATTAAGATCAAGGATAATATCATCTTTCAGATCACTCTATGTCTAGAACATATCATTAATGCCATATTACATAACTACAAATTTATACTAGAGAGACACACTTTTTCCTAAAGACATATTAGACCAAGTTGAACTTAACTAACTCCTAAGTATCTAAATATCCTAACATCTCCCATTAAAAACAACTTGGGATATGATTGAAGGATTTACAAAGGTGACCGAATAGGATAAGGAATGAGGCATTATAGCATATCCCCCTTTAATGACAACTTCATGAAATCCTAACATAGATCGAAGTTTGGAAAACTTCACTTTTGTAATAGACTTTGTGAAAATGTCTACAACTTCATCATCGATCGAGAAAAATATCCCTTCAATAACGCAATCATGAATGATATTTTTGATGAAGTGCATGTCTAGCTCGATGTGTTTACTTCACTGATGTTGAACTATATCTTTGGTGAGCTTGATGGAACTTTGATTGATGCAATAGAGGGTGGTTGGATGTTGTTGCTGGAATCCAAACTATGAAAGGATATATCAAAGATACAAGGATTCTTGAATTGCATTAATCACTACTTGGTAGTCTTCTTCTACTAAATAAAAGAAACAATCTGTTGTTTCTTACAATCCTAAGTGATAGGTCTAAAACTAAAGCTGAAACATAACCTACAATAGACATTTGATCATCAGGGTCACTTCCGAATCTAAATCAGTAAAACCAACAAACAAAGGAGTCCCCCTTGAACTATAATGTATCCCAAATCGAAGTATACCACATATATACCAAAGTATCTTTTTTGTTACTTTCCAATGGATCTCATGGGGTGTTTTCATATACTAGGAAACAAGACCAATAGAAAAGGAAATATTAGGAAGGGTATGAGTCAAATACAGAAGGATATCAACTAATTTACAGTACAAAGTGGCATCGACTTTGGGAGTAGTACCAATGGTATCAAGTTTGACTCCAGACTAGAAGGAAGAAGGGGTTGGTTTATAATATTCCATTTGAAAGTGGAAAATAAGGTCACATGCATAATTAGATTGGGAAAGAAAAATTCCTTCCTTGTTTTTCAATACTTGGAATCCAAGTAAATAATGAAAATAGCCTAATTTCGTCATTTCGATTTTCTTCTTAAGGATGGATTTCACATGGTTTAAAAATTTACGATCACTACCAATGAGGATAAGGTCATCAACATAAAGAACAAGTATTATGATATGGATTCCTACTTCCTTGGTATAGATAATAGGGTCATAACGACATATAGAAAATTCGGTGTCAAGAACAAAGATATCCATTTTTTCATGCAAAGCTCATTGTTTAAGACCACACAAACATTTCTAAGGTGTCATACAAGGATGGAGTCATTATGAACATATCCAAGAGGTTGTTCCATTAATTGTTGCAAATCCCCATGCAACAAGGTGGATTTAACATCCATCTAATGGAACTCCCACTTATGTGAGGTAGCAAAGGCTAGAACAAGGCACATGGAATTTATTTTGGCTATGGGGGAAAATGTTTCATTGTAGTCAATGCCTTCAACTTGAGAGAATACTTTAGAAATTAACCATGACTTCTATCTTTCAATGCTTCCATATGATGCATACTTATTTATATACACCAATTTACATATAAAAAAAATTCTTCCTTTTGGAAGAGGTGCACGATACCAAGTATCATTCACCGATAAGGAAAACATATTCTTCATTCATTGTTTTGTGCCAATCCAGATGGCCATAAGCTTATACAAAAGTGACTAGATCACGAGTCTCTGAAACTTGAGCCAAAAGAGAGGAGGCTCACTAGCACTGTGAACATGTCTAATGTTGATATGAAG
The DNA here is from genome assembly GCA_010110895.2 of Picea sitchensis. NCBI lineage: Eukaryota > Viridiplantae > Streptophyta > Pinopsida > Pinales > Pinaceae > Picea > Picea sitchensis. The sequence continues at coordinate 127,305 of SNQJ01S0014152.1, forward strand.
GATCATTGGTAATATCACTAGTTTCGTCTTGTGTTGAACGTACCCATCTAGGAAGTGGTGGTGCTGGTGTAGGTTCATGTTCAATAGACTCATATAGAAGAAGGTGAGAAAGTGGAGGTGTATTTTCATCCTCACTATCATCATCTGAAGAAGAAAATAAAATAGGAACAAAGGATGACAAAAAAACAAAAGATGGATCAAATGATGAATATGGAACAAATGTTGAACTAGGATCACATGCTAAGAGATTTTCATAAAATTTAAGATCTCTTCTAATAATTATTTCATTGGAATGAGGTTGAAGATGTTGGTAACCTTTGACATCAAAATATCCAAAAAAAATACACTTCTCACTTTTAGGCTGTAATGCTTCCTTTTCTCATAAGGAATGTGAGTCCATGCTACACTGCCAAATACACAAAAGTGACCCTTACATCTAACTTAATGTGAGCCCATGCTACACTGCCGAATACACAAAAGTGGCCCTTACACATAACTTAATTTTAGTCCATGCTTCTTTCGATGTTATGTTTTATAGAGCCTTTGCAGGAGTGTGATTTACTATGTAATTGACACAATTGATGGCTTCCACCCAATAATCAAGACTTAATCATTTAGATTGGATCATGCAATTAGCCATTTCTTTTAATATGTGATTCTTTCTCTCAACAATACCATTTTGTTGTGGTGTATATGGAATAGTATGTTGCATTTGAAATCCCCATGCAATGCAGTAACCTCCATTATTCACATATTCACCTCCATTATCTATTCTTAACCTTTGAAGTTGATGTCTATATTGTTTTTCTACAAGGGACTATTGGGTTAATCTTGAATTAGTCATAGAGTAGATAATATAACTTCGATATGCTCATTGATGGGTTTACCATTAATGGTTTATCGAACCATGGTGTTTGATGTGTTGAAACATATTTAAAGGCTTGAATAAATCCATTGTAAGATGCCTCAAGTGTCTGAGTGTTTGGATGACTTGGATAAGGTCAATAAAGATATATATCTTTAAGTGTTGGTTTTCCTGGTTAAGGGTTTATAAGGTAAACATTATATTTATGTGCTTGTTGGTATTTCTATGTGCGTGGATTTTGTGTTGTATTTAGTATTTATCTCTTATTTTTTTAACATGTGGTATCAGAACCCGATATTCCTATAATATCTAGTGAGAGTGTCTTGGGAATTTCTAGATAGTGGATCCAATCTTTGTATACCTAGACTCTTGTATGAGAATGGAATGGTATTGAGATCCAATAAGGGAGAGAATATGTCAACATTGTTCTTGTTGGAGGAATCCACAGTGGTAGCATAGGTTTTCAAAGTGGATACAATGGTTTGAACCACATTTGTTCGAGAAACTTACTAATGAGAGGATGGGGGCTTTGCCTATATTTATTAAAAATGACTTCATGATAGTGTTTCCTTTTTCACCCTACTCATTCATTAATGGATGCACATGGTTTTGAAAAGGAGAAGCCAACTTAAATTATAGAGTTGGAGTCCCACTATCCCCGAGAGGATTATGATCATGTATTTTATGAGAAACATCCATCCCCACCTAACGAGAGACAATTTTAAGAAAAACAACGTGATTATGGAAGCCATTGATATGGCCAACACCATGTAATTCATGCATCTAAATAGTTTCCATGTATAAAGAGTTTCTTTCTCCCTTGCAGAGAGATTTGACATATTCTTGTCCAATAAAATTAAAAAATCCACCTCCCATTGAATCCTCTACTTGATATACTTGGATTCCCACAGAGAAAGCGGAGAATGATGAGAATGAATAACAAAAATTAACGAGAAGAAGAGATTGAAAGAAATGTGTTTTATATCCATTTTTCTTTTGAAATGCATCATAACTTATCTATTAGGTGGCACTTTCTTGCTATGATTTGGATATAGAATTGAAGATATGTGAATTATTATGATATATAAAGCTACTAGACCATGAAAAAATCTAGAAGGATAGGATATTAACCTATGTGAGGCTGTGATATTCTCATTAGGTGTTCCCAAGAAAGATATTTCAACTTCAACACCGACTTGGAGGTTTTATTGTTGGTGCATTTACAAGTTCTTAACCGATTGTTGGTTCATGGTTTTCTTGATTCTATGTTTCCCATGTAGACACCACAAACCAAGCAATGAGGGTGAGGTATCTATGATATAGTAGTGATGAATATGATCCAGTATATTTGATCAGTGAGAAACTCAAATCAATTGATCTACTTAGTGTACGAGTGGATCTGCATGTTTTTTGCAAGATCAAGGCAATGTTGGTGCATCAATTCTAGTGCAATCATGATTAGTTGTTCATGTTGTATTATGCATAGAAATTTGTTTGTTGGTATGTATATAGATGACATCGTGGGTGTCATATTAGATGTTGTTGGGAATCCACCTCATTTGGAAGTGTATCAAGGATTCAACAATGATAGGGGCAAGCACATGAGGGTTCATGGATTTGGTAGAGGTGCGAAAGTGACTACTGGTAAAGCATCACAAAGATAGAAAATAAGCTAGAATGAAATGGAGACAATCACACACCCTAGAGTAGAGAGGGATGTGGATAAAGGAGATGATAGATTCTTCTTGCATCATATTCTCAAGCATACAGTGGTAAAATTACTTGGTCTACATAATTTTATTTGAAGTAGGAGAGATGTTGGCAATGAAACATGTTGATGTTTCATAGCATCCCGTGCTCAGACATACAGTTCTAATAATTTGTTATGGAGTTGTATTTTATCAAATGTAAATGGTCACATGGCTGTAAGACCTATTTAGGCATGCGTACCCTGGTTTGATGGTTTACTAGTAAAGTCTAGACCTAGACCTAGGTGATAGGGGGGGCATGTTGCATTCCTAGAAACTTGGTAAATAAACTTTGAGGGGGGTAGGTGAATATCCCAAGTCAAGTTTAAATGGGGGAATGTTGGGTTAATCTTGACTCGATCATAAATTATATTAGATAACCTCGATATGGTCATTGATGGGTTTATCATTAATGGTTTACTGACCCATGGTATTTTCCCATGGTGTTTGTTGTGATGAGGCATATTTAACATCTTGAAGAATTCCATTGTAAGATGCCTCAAGTGGCCTAGTGTTTGGCCAGCTTGGATAAGGCNTAAACATTGGCTTTATGTGATTGTTGGTATTTGTATGTGCATGGATTTTTTGTTGTATTTAATATTTCTCTATCAGTTTTTTAATAGGTATTTCTATGCCAAAACATGGCAAAAACTTCACTCTTGAGTTTTTGAGAAGTAAACCCAAGTCCATTTAGAGAAGTCGTTAATGAAAGTTAAGAAATATTGGCACCCAAGGAAAAAAGGAGAAGAAATTGGACCACACAAACCACTGTGAACAAGCTATAAAGGGGTCAAGGCATTTCAAGAGGCACCTTTCTCAAAACTGTCCTGATGATGTTTGTCGAGAAAAATACTGGAAAAAAACACCATCTATACAAGAAATGAGAGGAAGACTGATCACCTTATTTTGATTACATAGTTTTTGCAATGAGAGATTGTTTAGATGACCAAACCGATCATGCCAAAGTTTGCTCAAGTTGTCGTTGTGAGGAACAAAAACTGATGGAAAAGATGATGAACCAATTTTGTTAAATTTCTATAACCTGGTGTTGACTCATAAACTCGCCACTAGCTACATAGTCTGGAAATAGTTGCAAGGCATATATTTAATCTTATTATAATATATGATTAGTAGGTGGAACCCTTAGGAAAAAAAATAAAGATGTTTATTTTCAAGTATTCCTGAGATGAAAGAATTACTAATCTACCGAGAAAAACTATAATGATCTGCAAACATGCTTGACAATGATTATGTTTTGTTTTGACAATGTGATATGAGGAATACTTTGAACTAGCTATGATCATAAATTTTTAAATGCTTTCCGAAATTACCCACAAAATATTAGTACATGATGTTGGGTACTCCTTTGATATAATCTCAAGGTATAAAGTGCAAAAAAAAATTGATTAAAAGGGGCTTGCATCAAACTCCATGAGTAAGGCAAATACTGTGGCAACAAATTCATGTTATTTTGGTAATATAGAACATGCAATGAAAAGGATCGAATAATATAGTTTGACATGCAAAGGTTTATTTTCTTCAAACATATAATATATAATCAAAGGAATTTGAATTTCATATCATAAACATTATATACCATGCGATGTTCACAAACTTGCATTGAAAATGTGAGATAATGGGTTATAAATGTTGAAGTATTGAATTTCATGGCCCATATGGTATATATATTCATGCAAGTATTGAATTTCATGGTTATTAAAGTGTTTTTTCTATGGTAATATGTGGATCAAGCACCATAATCAAGAGATTTGAATGGATCCTTTATTAATGAGATTAAACCCTAGCAGTAAGTTTCGATCCGTCATTTGGATGAAAATTGTGATTGATTTCAATATGGTTTGACGTGGCATGACGTGGTCCCTTTCTCATTTGGCATACATTTTATTCAACGATTGGTTTCCATATCATTTGTTTGGAAAGTAGAGTATGATATGACTAGGGTTGGTAGCATGCATTATATGGAAACAACGTGAGAACTGCCCTTGCATTCAATATGCAAGGAAGTGAGGTTTGACATTTGTGTTTTGTGTTTACCACCTTCACACTTGGGTTTTGTCATTTCATTTCCGATCTGAATTTTTGGAGTTTTACTGTGGTAGTTTTTGTAATTGTTCCACTAGTTTTTAAAGAGTATTTGAAGCGCTTGAGAAGGTATGTGTCTTTTACTTGTTTTTCATGATTATTTGTTTTTCAGTTGATTTTAAAAATGGATCTATTTTTGTTGGTTATCTGAGTGTGATTTTTCTTCCCCTTCATCTCAAATTGGGTTTTGGAATTTTTTCTAAAAGATTATTTCTTTACTTCATACATGTAATCTGTGTGAAAAGTTGGTTGAAATGGTTCTAGTTCAACTCCTTATTTCAAAATATAATGAACAAAGTGAACCCGTTGTCCTGAGTTCGAGCTTTTTGAGACTTGTGCAATTGCATTGGTTTTGATTTTGTACAGTCTTACCTCTTCTCTTATAGGATATTTAGCCATTCTTTTAGACACCATTTCATCTTTACCAATCCTCTATGTTTTGGAAGCCAATGACTTTTAAATGTGAACATTTGTTTTCTCGAGATAAGGCCCGAGGAAGGGTTCGAATGTTGATTTTCTTCACATGCTAAGACAATGTTGTTATAAGGGAAGTTTACAATGTTTTTCTTTTTACTTGATGGGTTTCGAACCCACATCTTATAGTAATAATTTTGGGTCCTATTCTTACTACATGACTCTGTATGCGAATTTTTAATAAGTTATATTCGTTATGCTTTGAACCTGAGCTTCATGAATACTCTTATAAAAAAAAATTGAAGAAGAATTTGACTTTTTGGGTTTGATGCCTGTTGTTATTGTTCGACGTTATTTATATATTGAACAGTCCGAGTCATAAATTTACATGTGGGAAATGATTGGTTTGATTACAGTTTCGATGGCTTTGATATTTATGGGTTTCAAAACCACGACTTAATAAGTGTGAATGGATGCATAAATTTTTAGTTTCGAATCCTCATCAATATATATGGAAGTTGCATAATCACTGGGTTCAAAAGTTTTGATGAGCCTGAATACAAAATGTTTACACAGAGATTATTGAAACCCTCACATTAGGTTTTGATTTCAAGTCATATCAAGACTACTTACTTTAATTAAATAAGTTGGATTCTATTTTAAGGAAAAGGAAATGTTATCGAAGTGGTTGGTGTTTGACCTATGTGTTCATGCTTGTACACAAAATTGTTTGGGTCATACAAATTGCATGTGGAATTTTGTTGAATTGATTACAATTCTGGAAGTTTTTATGATACATGGTTTGATGGAATGTTTTTACTCCGCAGTCAACATAATGATATATAATTTTAGAATCTCATCAATGTTAAAAGATTGATGATGGGTATCAAGAAATACATGTTGGAGTTTGTCATTGCATCAAATTGGAATTTGATATAGGAACTATTTAAGAGATTATACATTTATTGATCAAATTTTTATGCACAACACTTGTTTAATAAAAGAAATACGAGTTGGAATAAAGCATTTGATCAAGACTACAGTAATTTGATATTATGGACAAAAGTATTTTTTGTGTTCAAAAGAACATTGATTATTTCCCATTTTGTATACAAGACCAAATCCCTCATTGTTCCACTTTCCATTCATTATTCCTAAATTCCTAAAGTCATCTTTCATTTTATTCCATGTTACTTTCCCCCTATTGCATAAATAGAAATATTTTAAGAGATTGTGATTGGCATGCATGGTTGACATTGATTGAAAGAAAATATATGATGTAGTAATAGTATGGCATAAGTAACTTGATGTTAATTGTTATTGAGCATAAGTGCAAAAATTATGAGCTGAAATTGAAAAATTGATTTAATATGTATTGTGGTTTATAAACATGTACCACTCTTTCCCATCATTTGTTTCACTTTACAAACATTACAAATCCCTTCATCTCTCCCAATTTCATTTTATCTCTCATGTTCTAAGGTATATAATGAATATCGGTTTGTGAAGAAATAAGTGATATGTAATTTGGAAGATTTTAAAGGGCAGAGTGGATTGTTTGATTTTGGTTTACTTTCCCTCACTCCTCTTTGGTTGTTTTCATGCTTGATTGTTGATTGAGTCAAAGCCACTTTTAAATTATGTTAAATGAAAAATTATATTTGATGATTTACTTGGTGTCGTATGCACACACTAATCCAGT
>SNQJ01S0014152.1:136170-153584 GCA_010110895.2 Picea sitchensis
TCCTCGCTTGAGTCGATGGTGGTTATGACTTGATTTCGAAGCAATCTCAGGTAGTCTCTTGTATTCCATGTTGTTTAACTTGTTCTTATACATTAGGTATCTATTCATAGCCATGCTCTTAATGGGGCAGAGGCTTGTTTCTAAGAGGAGGATGGGATAAGGTGTATTTCCTTTAATTTTGAGGTTATAGGTTATAAAATTATTTTGTATTTTCTCTATCTTTATCCAGGATTCACGAGAGATACTACAGCCCCAGACTTCACATCCATAAAGAATAACAGGTGTAACAAGAGTCTCAGAGAGGAGTTTCTTCTTATCCCAACTCCAAAGATCGACTGATTTACAATTGTTTTCAAGCCCATAATAAGCTTTCCATCCCCCAATAATTCTTTTCTCAATGCTTTTTCCAAGCATTCTTCTAACTTGTCAATGTATATGCCAAAAAGGGTAGGGGACAAGGGACAACCTTGTTTGACTCCAATATTGCAGTTAATATCTTTTGACCAGCCCTTAGTGTTTTAAACTTAGTAATAACATTCTCATACATCCTTATTGTAACAACCCTCAACTCGAGAGGCACTTTTATCTCTTCCAACCTATTCCAAAGTTTTTTCCTAGGAACCATGTCAAAATCTTTTCTAAAGTCAACAAAACAACAAAAAATATTGGTTTTAGTATTGTGAAACTCCTCTGCAATGATCATAAAGGTAACAATATGGTCCACAGTTGAATGATATCTCCTAAACCCGACCTGGCCTTTATCTCTTTTACCATTACTTTCTAGCTAAAGAATTTTTTTTCTCCATTGTTATGCACCCTTAGGACACAAGAAAACATAAAACCCCCTACATTCATTAAGAGAAGAAAAAATGGATTTATCCTTAGCCATATGATAATATTTTCAGCTTCCTTTTGGACAATGGATCATCGCTGAATCAAATGGAGAAGAGTCTCATGAATTTTACCACCGACCCTTTATAGAGGGTCTTTCTCAACACCAGTGAAAGAGAAAGTGACTTTATCAATTTTTCTATTTTTATGATGCATATTACGGTCCTATTTAGTCTCATTGTTGTTGATATGTATAAACTGACCAATTATATGCAGTTAAATGATATGTATTTTGTACCTTTTTGTAAATTTGATGCCTCTCCAGGGTGAGCTTTCTACACGGACACTTGGTCCTCTTTTTATCATATTTTGAAAGTAGTTGTTCCCCTAGTTTTTTTTTTCTTGGGATAGATGGTCCACTTATGGTTCTGGCTAGATTTTGTTTCCCTTACTCATTTACTCCACAAATTAGTTGTGCTTAAAAAAACACCTACATAATGTAAATTTGTCTCTTCAGATGAATAAATTTACACTTTTTTTCGAGGAAAAAAATATGATAAGATGCTCCAGAATCAATAAGCCACTCATCAAAAGAAGAAGTAGATGTTTCATTAAAGGATAAACTAGAAGAATAAAGTGCATGTCCATGAGAAGTATATTTAGAGGAAGAAGGATCAGGATTATTATTTTTTTCTTTATCATTTCTTCTAAGGCTTCCAATATTTTTAAAACATTTAGACTCCAGATCACCATATCACCCACAAAATTTTCAGTGCTTATTAGTCTTCTAATTTTTTGTTTTTGGTCCTTTGTCACCATTGGGAGTATCATTAAGCTGAGAGGTTTCGAGACCCTTGTTTTAATGTTGTTTTTGTGTGGATGTTTCTTCTTTGGATGCTTGGTTTTGTCTTTCTTCTATGCCATTAAGGATTTGTTAGATGTACATGCAATGTTGATCACTCCAAGTTGCAAGAGATTATCTTTCTCTCTAATCAGAGAATCACAAAAGGACTCAAGAGTGGGAGCTTGGTAATCACCCCCTAGAGCTTCTCTAGTGGCATACAAGATAGATGCACAAACAAAACATTCAATACCAAGATTAGAAAGAATAACATGTATGCATCAATCATCCTTCATATCTATTTTACATTATTTATGTAAAATTCTAAGGTTTTTGAACTTAGATAAATAATCTTCAATGTTAGGAAATCATTGGGACTTAAAGTCATTAAATGATTTTCAATTTGGTGGGCTTGAATCACACTGTGTTTACCAAATATAGCTTCTATATTAGCCTAGGCTTCATCTAGGTCATAAATTCCTTGAAGGTGAAACCATAAATCATGAGAGAAGGGAATTCCAATGAGTCCACATGCTTCATCATTTTTATTATTCCATTCAGTTTTTTTTTGGCATCAGTGGGGGATTGTTGTTTTCCCAAGGTAATTTGGTCCAATCCTTTACTTCTTAGCACATCATCCATATGGGATTTCCATGAGAGGTAGTTGGTAATGGTAAGAAAAATATCACTTGGAGAAACCATATTAAAATATGTAGATATTATGGATTCAAAATATGAAACTAACTATCTAGATAAAAATTCCTCGAAAAAATAGGTTGTTTAAAAAAAACGACATTGAAAATGGACTTTGGATGTGAAATTTTGTTGGCACACTTACTTATACTGAGAAGGGGGATGAATCAGTATAGGACTATTTTTTATTTTCTTACTTTTCTACACTTATGAATTTATTACTTTACCAACCATAAGAAATCAATAATTAATATGCAATGCACAATACACAAAGATTTAACGTGGAAACCCGAACGGGAGATAACCATGAAAATTGTATTCAAATAGTTTCACAGTGTTGTGGAATACACACCAACCCACTAAATCCCTTTAGTGGGTACCAATTTGCCAATTTTTTTCTAGGTACTAATCATTATTACTCAACTAGCTATTTATTCATAAGATTAATCTTTGTGCATATTATCAAAATTTGGTCTAAGGAAAAATCCACCGAACATCTATGGTAAATTGATCCTTTGTTATCCATCACCATAAGAATATTAAGCTCATTTATTGAAAACTCTTCTATAATAATGTGCCCATAAGTCTCAACCCATATGACCTCGCTCGGACATAGTTGGCCCTTGGTTCCCGAAATTCTACGATTTCACCTCCACATCCAACCTTTCTGATGATGAAGCTCCTTCAATTTCATCGTCAAGAGAATGTAATTGATATGAATATGTATAAAATAAACTTCTCAAACTGATGACGAGAAAGCCACCACCTAAAGTTACATGTCTTCCATGTGGGCCTTGCATCCCATGATACACATGCTTTATGTATACCTATAACCAACACCTTCCCTAATGATGTAAAACCTCTCATCATTGTCAATAAATACAATAGGTATTGCATCCACTCACGATCCTTTTTGAAAACAAAATCGACAAGGATATCTTAGCCGTGACTAATCATCTTTCGATGTATATGTGTCAGGAAGAAGTGGGCCCTTGAACCTTTTTTAGAGTTAACCACTATGCAATGTATAAATTAGATCCCATACAACTATATGTTATAATGTAACCAAACCTTTTCGGGTTGTATGTGATACATGTAGCATGGAATTACTTCATTGAATTGCTAATCACCTTTTCATTGTCAAGGGAAGTCACGAGACTACCCTTCACTCTATCTACAATATCCTCTGACAACGATACTTCCCAAGACATCCTCATCGGGAAATTAACTTCCCATACCATGGCCTATTTCAAACATTTTCCGACGATGATACCTCGTAAGAGTAATTTCCTACTTAGACAACATATGATGATCCATTTAACTTAATCAAATAAATACATCACAAACTAAAGCAATGAATAAGACCTTGACACCTTTGACACCCTTTTCCAGGGTAAATGATTATTTTAACAAGTGGTTTTCATCAGAAGATAACTTTAAGTTCAAGTATTTTTGAAACGATATCATTCTGACGACGAAACGATCAGAAAGATTTTCTCTCTTCTTTACTCCATTCCCCGATGATGCACTAACAATAAATAAATTTAGAACTGTATTCGAGAAAATTAACGGTGACTGGTAGGAATCTGACCAAGTCAAAGTTGTAACACATTAATTATTAATTACATATGGTTTGGGGAAAATTGGAAAAATATAACATATGTGTCAAGTCCTAATTGACACATTGTTTTGAGTGTAAATCGTTAGAAACTTTAAGTGCTGCTACTGTAACAAGCCGAATAAATTCCACTATGTACCAAATATATTATACTAACATGTATGTGTTTTTGTGATTTTTTAAAATTATTTTTATTTGCATTAAATTCAAGGGTAAATTGATTTTTTAATTTGTGTAACAATGTATGAAGGAAACAAAATGTCCAGAGTTATGACCAGAAAGGAAAAGAACCAGGAAGTTGTCAGACCTATCCATGTTTCAGGTCAAGAATCTCTTAATATTACAAACATGAGAAACTATGACGAAAGATAACATTATATGAGATAGCACGAGATATATAATATGTTCCACAATGAAGAGTATTCGTCTGACGATAAGGACATTGATGTATAGAAGAATATCAAGAAAAGTGGCATTCACACTGTATATGCTCACCTAGTGCTTTTCCCTTATAATGATGATGCAATATGGTGTTTAACCCACTTGTAGAAAGAGAAGGCTATGATAGTTAATGTATCTAGTGTTTCGATCGCATCTCTCAAGGCCGAAGATATCAAAATTTGGTACAAAACCATAGAGCCCATTGTATCACTAGATGAATTGTTTCTGGATAAATTCAGAGTCAAGCACAAGGACTTTGAAACCTTGATGGAGGATTGGTTCATAGATAAAGAATGGTCAGTAAACGAGGGGGAAAGATATATTCTTGCACAATACTTGAAATATCCCTACAAAATATTGAACACAATAATATGCAGGCTCTATGGTGAGGAAACCAACTCTCATTTCATGATGGAATGGTTTCTGATGGATTAAACAGTAGCCACGACTGGGAAATATTTTAAGTAGGAAAATATCGTATCCTTCAGTATCATAAATCAATCTCGAGAAGCCCAAGGTATCAAAAACCTTGGCTTCTACATGACAACATAATTGATTCACACAATTTATGTTGCACATAATTTTCCTGCTTTCAATTGGGCTTGGAGCCCAAGCCAAACCCAAATTCATCTATATTGTTCACAATTGTGGGAGGTAAACTGTAAGGAATAATTATACAATATTTGTGATTACTTCCTGTCGCCTTTACACAAATCTATTTTTGGGTTTCACCCACATAAAATATCTCCAAGAGCCATCAAAGCCTTAAGAGAAATAGGGGATTGGTATATGAGGAAGTACTATAAAAATATCAAGATATATGGAGCCACTAGGCCACCTCATTTATTGCCAAAATATGTGCTTGATAAGTTGTTACCCATATAATATCCTATCAGATAGTGGATAAATCATTCACTACATACTTATCGGAGAAAAATAAAATATACTTTCCAATCTTCCCTCTCCACATAGGCATATATTATTTGTTGAATAAACCACATGCTGAGAAAGAAGATGAAGCTACGAGAGATCTATGTGTATGCAACAAAAAAAAGGGGGGCATGATCCCCCAAATGTAGTAAGTGAAGACATAAAAGTAGTCAAACTTTCCTAACAAGTTGTCCATCAAGTCGATTTTGCTGAAGACCTCTTTAGGGGAGCTCTCTATTTTGAAGAAGTTTTGGACAAGTTAACAATTGATTTTGCCAAATAACAAATCCAAAAAGAGGAATATGGAAAAAGGGTGATAACAAAAGAGAAATTTAAGACATTACTACAATAGGATAAAGAGAAGCAAGAAGCTGAAGAAAGGTACCGACAAAGAAAGAAGGAAGAAGCTGAAAATAAACAATATAAATTGAACAAAATCAAAGGACAAGGCCTAATTTCAGAGAAGAGAAATGGAAATAAGACAAATAACAAAGAGAAAGAAGCCAAATCTCAAGCAGATAATGAGCTTGAGATGAGAAAGAAGTCAGACCAATAACAAAGCCTATTAGATACTCAAGAGGAGGAAAGGAAAAATAAAGAGGAAGTGGAGAAAATAAAAGCATCCAAATCACATGAAAAGTAACCTGAACAATTAAATGAACTTGTGGCAACAAATCTAAACACAAGCATGATAACAATCCCATTAGAAGAATATACTCCTTTAGCAATAATTCCAGGTAATATTTCATTCACATCTCCAGGACTTGGAATAGAATGTGTTGTTATAGCTATGGGAGAATACTATTATAGACACAAAACCAAGGCTATTGATAAAAGTACGATGAAGAGAAAGACATAAGGAACAAGTGCAATCAATGAAACATTTTATAGAAGCATTAAGTTGAAGGAAGGCCCAGATCCCAAGAAGAATGACATATAAGAAGCGTTGACCCTTAATTATTTCGTTGGTGCAAATGTGATGTTGGTATATGAAGTAGCAAAAGTAATGGAAATGCCTAAGGAAACAGTTTTTGAGCTAGAGATTTCCATGGATACCATTAGAGATAATGTGGCCAATGAGTTCAGGAAGGAGGCCATGACAACAAAATGTTTGCATTGAAAATAATTGGAGAGGAAGTTGAAAATTTAAGAAAAGGAACTAAGTGCATAATTTGAAAAGACATTTAGCTTGAACCAGAAGTTGCATAAAAAAGAAATAGAGAAGCTTAAATCCACACATGCTCAAAAAGTGGGCTCCAATGGGAACAATTGGAGATAAGTGAATATAATGAGAAGATAAAGGACCAAGTTCAGAAATCACAACAAGACAATGACCTCTTGGAAAATACTATAGAAGAAAGAAAAAAGACAATTGTTGTCTTAGAGATAGTCAAAGAATAATCCACCAGAGAAAATGAGGAATTAAGATAAGTGCAGAAGAAATTATTCTATTTACTACATAGAGTTCAAAAGAACCAATTGGATCACCTCAAGCTAGGTCAACAAATGAACAGTGTGAAATAAAAGTATCAGAAAGTTCATAATGCCTATGACCGGATTGTCAACTGGAAAGATGTTTGTGATAACCCTCCTAACATCCTACTAGTTTATGCATCCAAGAAGAGGATCAAAGACCATGTGCTACTCAACATTGGGAAATATATCCTCAATAATATATAGTAAAATACTCATGAAACAATTGAACAAACTTGCAAAAGATTGTGGAGGACATCAGATGACATGCTAAAGCAATTTAGGATGGAAACCCTAGCATATTTAGAAAAAGCAGGGCCAAATCACATGATGATAGAGGACATGGAGACTAGAAGGAACATAAGCATGAAGGCCATTGAAGCAATATAGGAGGTTTATAGAGAAGTGTTGGACATGAGAATAATAAATCCAAATCAACTCATCCTATCAACCAAACACTTTAAACAGTAGGAAGAAGAAATCCTAAAATAAAAAGTAATAACCCATATCTATGATGGTGAAATAGAGCTCGAAAAAATGCAGCTAAAAAAAATAAAATCCATACTGGAATATTTCAAACTGTGGAAAGATTTCAAGAACAAAATGCAAATGCCCAAAACTAGATTATTTGTAACAAATTTCTGCATTTTGATTATTTTTGTCATTATTGTAAAATTTCCACTTAGGAATGTGAAATGAAACATTGTAACTGTCATCTGACATGATGACAATTATTGAATATGAAAATACTATTGTCATGTTCTATAAAAGAGATGGTTGTAACAAGTGAAGGAATTTTTCCCTTTGTATTGAGAGTTGGTACTCTTACTTTCAGATAGATAAAGAGAAAGAGACATTCTAGGAATCTGTGGTTGTGGTGAAGGTATTTGAGACTTTTCTTAATGTGTTTATATTTTATTTGAGTATTGCAAGTCTTATTGTATGGATTATTTATGCAATTTTCATGTATGCTTGTGTTATCATAGTTTTCTCTATTGAATGCAGTTATGATGTTATTAAAAATAGTGTACAACTAATTGTTAGTGTTTTTCATAACATTATGGATATCATTTATCATTTGAATGTATGGAATATTTCTAACTCAAAAGGTATTATCTTTAATTTTATTCAATCTTCTTTAGTCTGCTCCTGATTAGGATAGGATTAGTTTAGTCTAGGATTGCATCTTAGAATAGTTGTAGGTAGTAACATTTAGTTTGGTTTCATATTTTAATTCATATGAAAACCTTTGGTTCTTAGATTCATATTTAGATAAGTGTTGGGCATGAAGGTTGAATAAAGAATAGAGACAAGAAACGATGCACAGAGAAAAGGTGAAGGGCCAAGAAGATCAAGAAGGAAGAAAGAAGAAAGAGAAGAAGCGGGGAGACATGAAGGAACAAGATCCCATAAAATATGGGAAAACCAGTCGATCATGAGCTGTATCCAGCTCAGAATGAGTTGTCACCAATGGAACAGGAGTGGGAGACAACCCATTATGATATGGCAAGAAAACCTGAAGTAAAAGGGAAGAACATTCACAATAGAAGATAGATTTTGAGAGAGGAGAGATTTTGAGAGAGTAGAGGAGAAGTTCAGAGGTCGAAGCAACAGTCACGACATGAGAAAGGAGAGAGTAATTATTGTCATTGTAGGAGATTATGTGTAAATAATACATGAATGTAACCAATGGAAGCTATGTTGAATATCTATTGTAGTGAAGAGCACACTAGAATACATTAACTATAATAAAGAAGCAAATCTTTGTGGACATAGCCTAGGAGGGGGTGAACCATGGTAATATTGTGTCGATTTATGGTGTGAAATCGTTATTAATTTTTATAATAGGTTAATTCATATATGTATGATGTTGATATGAGGTTTATATATGCTTTTCCTATGATGAATGTTTATCTTTAATGATAATGTTGAAAGATTCATGCACAATAACGTTAAATGTGTGTTTAACTCTTAATTGATAAGAATCTAACATGATACACATAAAATAAATAATAATGAGGACAAATTAAATAGGATACCATGAGTGACTATGACAGAGCGTGTCTTCCCTCATTTACTCACCGCTACAGAATCTTGGTTCCTGCAGTCCCCATAAAGATACCTCAGGTGAGACTTCGCCTGGTCGCAGGTGATGCTGAAAGGGCCGATATTTATGGGGTTTTGTTGGAAAACTTACTCTGAACCCAGGGTATGGGACATATCCATGTGCATGCTCCAAAAAATGGTTCTATTGCCGATACCAGGATGATGGAAGTGAGGGAATGTTTTAGAGGCCAACGAAGAAAGAGATAACCAAATGGTTGGAACAAAAACAAAAATAATTTTCTCAGAAGGAGAATATAAATCCACAATTAAAGAAAAATCACTGGATGCAAAGGTATGTGTATACAGACTTACATGAGGTCCTTTTCAATCAATTTCCCAATATTTTAGCATAAGGGTTGGAAATATTTGTAGAAAAGACTGGCAGACATCGACTAGCTATGCTGAAGAACTGGACTCCTGAACTAATGATATGAGTGGAAGAAGTGGACAATAGGAAGTCCCACATAGTGGAATTTTGGATGGATAGAATCTTGGGAGGCTACGTAACTAAGTTCATTATAGACTGTACTCATACTTACAGTGTTTCCGAAAGAGACTTCTTTAAAGGTATGCGAGGAAGATTCATAAGGTCGTTAGATATCTCGATCAAAATGTTGCTATGTGATAAATAAGTGATGGCGATGGAGTAAAATAATTTGAGAACATGGGTTTGTTGACTAGGAGTTTATTGGAGGAGACGGAAATGGACAAAGGAAAGGAAGACTGAGCATGCAAGAGAAACAAGAAGGGATATCAGAAGGAGAAGATGAATTTCGAGTCTTGCACAGTGGGAAAAGGCATAAGAAGTTGATAACTGCAGATGAAGAGAGAGAGAAACATAGTGAGTACCTGGAACATCACTCATACATCCATATTATAGAAGTACAACAGACATAGGGATAAGAGGAAGATATCTCGTTTAGTCCAGTCATAGAAGAACCAATAAGTCATGTTCAAGTCGAGTCCTAGTTCGAAACAACAACCTCTTGGGAGTCACCTAAATTGGAGACAACGTTTGAAGATATTTCCAGAGCACTTGTAGTCAGTAAATGAATTTAGAGCAGCAATATCCAAGGAACTAGTAGAAGCCAGAGTAGTGGTAGCGATACAGGTAGTCAGACTCAACCATCATCACTGGGAAGGAGTCCTACACACAACAATATGGTAGGAGTAGATAATACACTCAGATTAATGGAGTTCAAAGTAATTGGATCTAAGGATCCATAACAACACTTGTTTGTATGTGATACCATATGGATTGCAAAGAATGTCCATGACAATGGCACAAATATTTCCCAGTTGGAGACAAATTTTAGGGAACGTGCGCTAGTCTGGTACATGAAGCTCCAAAGTATCACAATACAAGGCCATACAAGAACCTTATTAGATATTACAAAAGAACTGATAAAAGAATTTAGGAAACCTAAGTTTGAGTCACAATGCATTACTGAGCTCAAGGAAATCAAACAAGTATAGAAAACATATCTATGGGAGTTTGATCAAAGGTTCAAAGATGTGATGGGGAGATTAACATTCCAAATACCCGATCAACAACATAGAGAGTGGTTCATTGCAGGATTGTTACCTCACATCCACAGTCCGTTAATATAGTAGAAGGTTACGGTGCATTCCAAAGCATTAGAAATTGCTTTGAAATTGGAAGCATCTCCGGTCAGAGACAAAAATAGAATGGTGAAGATACATAACTAGTTAGTTGCATTAACAATTCAGCTCACATAAATTACAAAGGTGAAAGAGAAACATGAACATATATGGTGCACCAAATGTAGGACTCAAGTTCACCACAAATATGAGTGTCCAACCTTTGTGCAATACTTAGCAGCTGGAGCACCAAACCTGATACCAGGAGGAGGATACTGTGATATATGCAAGAAGTGGGGACATAACCCCCATGAGTGTCAACTACTACAAAAATATCAGCATACCCCAAGAAGCTTATTCAGGAGGATATTGTCGTGCATTTGATATAATGAGGGATGCACGGCAAAAATGTACATAATTCAGGAGGATAATTTTGCAACGGAAGGAGGAGGGTAGTATAATACCCCAAGAGGATTTAATCAAGGAAATCAAGGAGGATTTGATAGGGGGCGAGGTCGAACAAACTTTGGGTGAGGAGGAAGGGGCCCCATAACTGTAACCAACTAGGACACTTAACACGAGATTTCCAAAATACCTACATAACATGTACTTATTGTCGGGCATTAAAACATGCAACATAGGATTGTCCACAACTGTTGGAAAAATGGCAGGCCAGAGGGAACCATAATCAGAACCCAAACATTCAGAAGATCTCCATTGATATAAGGGAGGAAGGACCCAAACTCACAATCGTTATTCATAGAGGAACCAAAACAAGGAGAGACACAAACAACATAGGGAAATAGGTTGAGTAGTAGGTAAAGAAATCAAAAGCACCTACACGCGCATTCGATCCATAGGAAGAGAAAGATACCTATAAAAAAGCAAGGAAAGAACTTGTGAAACAAGCCTAGACAACATCAACATCAACTACACCACCTATGGGATATATGCATCTCACAGAGGACGAGGTTAGAACCCAAGGATCATTGGAGAAGATAAGAACCTTAGGAAATGTTTTGCAAAGTTTCCTAGAGTTGGTCAAAGATGAAAAGGAATTGCATACATTGTTCTCAATGATCTATCACTGCACACAAGGGAAGACAAACCCTACTGAAAACAAAGTAGTGAACCAAATACTACGCAATAAAAGAACCAACAAAGAATTTAGGTTCAGTTCATAGATTGGAGAATACGACATCAACAATGTGATCTTAGACTTAGGGTCTGATGTGAACGTGCTACCTAAGAAAAATGGGATATGATGGGGAAACCAAAGTTAGCGTGGTCACCCATCCAATTGAGACTATAGAATAAATACAAAATAGTACCAATTGGAAGGTTAACAAGAATCCTAGTGAACATAGATGGAGTGTGCAACGTCGCAGACTTTGAAGTTATCGATATTGTGGATGATAGTCGACCATATCCAACATTAATGGGACTGGAATGGGCTTTGATAATCAAGGAATTATCAACTTGAAAAAGTGCAAAATGATATTTGAAGTAGGAGACCTGAAAGTGTTTGTGCCCTTAGACCCAAAAGAAGGAAGGAAGTACATAGAACCCAAGCGGGGCGATGAAATCGATCACTTGCACAACATGACTACCAGGATCGATGATTATGTGAACCCTACCATAGACAACAAACTGATTTGGAGAAGAATCATCTCGTGTACATCAGAATTAGAGGTAGGTCTAGAAAACTGACAACAAAGGATGCATGAAGTATCAACACGACGATGCACGTGCATGACCAAGTCATTACGATGGATTGGAATAGAATTTTGCAACCCACCTAAGTATGATGGGCTGAGATATATAGAAACATTCATAAAAATTTTGAGGCACATGTACCAGAGAAATAGAGGCTGCTAGCACTGGATGTTTTGTTGAAATCCACCCCGACAAGATGGTGGGAAATGCACAAAGGCACCATTGAATATTGGAAATAGTGTAAATGACTAATACATATAATATTTAATACCAAAGAGGGAGATATGACATATAAATATGTCGGCGAAGGAAACCCAACAAAGCATATTGCGCAGTGCGAAAATCAGTGGAATGTAGTTTCCAAGGAGGAACGAATGCATAGGTTCATTCATACGCTGGAGAAAATATCAAAAAATAGGTATTCATAAATGGAAGTGCGCAGAGGCACAATGGAGTGGGGTTAAATAAGTCAAAGTTTCAAATAAACATTCATGTTTCATCGTAAGTCACCCTCAATAGACAAAGAACTTCAAGCAATCAAACAAAAACTATTCAACGAAGAGGAAAATATGGAAGTAAGATCGATAGGAAACAAAGAAGAATAGACAGGAGTAATATTGGACAATCCATAAATTACTTTAATGCTATAATGTGACCGAAGAGGATCAAGACAATGAAGAAACCCAAAATGTTCAAGTACATGAAACAAAAGGAGAGCGAATGGCAGAAGGCAAATAGATGGAATCAAAACCATATGAACAACTAGTAAATACAGGGAAGGTCAACATTGGAACATAAGAAAATTCAAAGTTGGCACAGATAGGAGACTAATGGGATGACAAAACGATAGAAAAAATAGTCCAAGTACTTCGTGAGTACCAGGAGTTATTCCCGAGCAACTTCTTAGAAATGAATGGGATAACTGGTGAGAAAGGAGAACTAAGAATCCAACTTAAACCTGATGCTAAAATGGTAAAATAAATACCATACCGATTGAACCCACAATATAGAGAAAAGGTCAAGGAAAAAATGGACCGCATGTTGAAAGTGGGAGTTATTGAACCAGTTGAAAAATCCAAATGGACAAGTCCCATGGTAGTACAAGATAAGAAAACACGGGGAATCAAAATTTGCGTTGACTTTAGAAAGGTAAATGATGCATTCCTACATGACCCATTCCCAACTTTGTTTATAGATGAGGAACTGTTTAACGTAGGTGGGCAAGAGGCCTACTTATTCATAGATGGTTTTTCAGAATACCATAAAATCAAACTTGCGTAGGAGGATCAACATAAGGAAACATTCACAACAGAATGGGGAAGTTTCCAATAAATATACGGTAATTCCATTTGGATTAAAGAATGCATCAACATTATTCTCCAGAGTAGTGGTCGCAATATTAAAATTTTATCTGTAAATTCCTTGAAGTGTATTTGGACAACTGGACTATCTTCAACCTACGATGAGACCATGTGGAATTGTTGAGAATAATGTTGGACAAGTGTAGACAACATCATATCTCATTGAATCTAAAGAAATGTATTTTTTGTTCACCTTTCGGAATACTACTAGGACATGTAGTATGTAAACATGGATTAATAGTGGGCCCGACAAAGATCACAGTAATTTTGGAACTAATACCACCCACATAAGTAAAACAACTTCGTGCAACATTGAGACAGATAGGTTATTACAAAAAATTCATTAAAGGATATGCACAAATCACAACACCAATAGAAAAACTACTTAAAAAGGAAGTGAAGTTTTAGTGGAATGGTGACTGCCAAAAAGGACTATACACACTAAAACACAAACAAGTAATGACACCAATCCTAATATTCCTAGATTGGACTAAGTAATTTCATGTACATGTATATGCCTCATCTATGGCACTAGGAGAAATGTTATCACAACCAGGCGAAGGGGACATCGATCACCCCATTGAATTCACTAGTAGGAAACTTTCAATAGAAGAGAAAAAATATACCACCACAGAGTGGGAGGGGTTGGCCATGGGGGGTTGGCCATGGTCTACACACTCCAAAAATTATGACACTACATGTGGGGATCACACTTTAAGATGTATACAGATCATTTGACGCTGCGATACCTAGTCAATAAAACAATGTTGGGGGGGAGGATTTGCATATGGCTCATATTGTTCTAGGAGTACGAATTTTAAGTAGTAGTAAAACCTAATAAACTCAATGCAGGGCTCGACCATATGTCATGCATACTTGTAAGAGAAGACATAGGAAACTTGGATGATATCCTACTAGACGCACAACTATTCACAGTTAAAATGGTAGACAACTACTTTAAAGATATTGTACAATTCCTAAGTATAAGAATGGCCCCCTCAGACACGATGGTCGTGCATAAGAAGTATTTGGTCGTAAAGGTTGCAGACTACCAACTCATTGCAGGAATATTATATAAACTGGGTGCAGATGGAATACTACGACACTGCATAGTTGAACATGAAAGACCAACTATATTCACAGAAGTGCATGACAGGATTGTAGGAGGACGCTATGCATCAAAAGACACTGTGCAAAAGGTCTTATGTGCATGGTTATGATGACCTATCCTCCACAAGGATGAAAAATAATACTGACAGACATGTGATGTTTTCCAAAGGGTCAGAAAACCCTCCAAAAGGGACGCGATGCTATTAAACCCAAAGGTTGCATTACAGGATTTTGATAAGTGGGATATCGAATTCTTTGGACCAATTAACCCACCAACAAGAAGATCAAGGTAAATGTACATCATCACAACAACATAATATCCCACTCAATGGGCGAAATTCGTGTCGGTCACAGATTGCAGTGTAGAAAAAACAACACACTTTTTTATTCGAAAACATAGTAACCCGATTTAGATTCCCTAGAACATTGATGAGTGATAAAGGGACACACTTCCTCAATAAAACTATAACAGCCTTGATGGAAGAATTCCAATTCCACCACCAGAAGAGTACACAGTACCACCCACAAGAGAATGGTACATTGGAATCATTCCACAAAGTCCTAGAAAATGCAATAACCAAAATATGCAACATGGGAAGCGACGAATGGGACTTAAGCATCCCTACGGTATTATGGGAATTTTTATAACCCTAATTTGCACCATACATGCTTACCTAGCATTAGGCCATCTCAGATTCCTTCTTTGCCAAAGCACTGTTGAACAACTCTTCTTAAAAACACTTTTTATAAAGGTCCACAGGCCCTGATCTATTACTGCACGCGTGTACACGCTCACTGACCCAAAATAGCCCACGTGTACCCACAAAAGCACGAAAAAAGGAAAGTTTCTGAAAAAACACACAGCTTTAGGTGAGTTAACTGAACCTTCCGACCATGCATGGATGAGGGTTCGTCCAAATACCTAGCCTCTTCTAGCCTATAAAAGAAGGGTTAGGGGTCCCATTTGGAAGAGGAAAAATCATAGTAAAGAAACTATACTCGATTGTACATTCCCTTTGTCCCAACCGTTTAGCCATCCTCGTGCAAAGAGAAATACAGAGCAAAGAAGTTGGAGGACAGTTGAAGAGGAGCACAGGACTAGGTTCGTGGAGTAGCGGCTAAATTCATCATTGTAAGTTGACTTGTTGAAGTTAATATTAAATAGATACTTTTACCATCCCACCATATAAGGTTCTTATGATTTGTTGTATACTTGTTTATTGAAATCTCTAACCCATAATCTATATATCAAATGCATTCAGAGTTTGTTGTTTGTTTTATGTGAATGCAGGTCAGCCTTGGGAGGAGAGATGTAATAAAAAAATGATCAAGCGTAAGGAGGGATCTACATCAAACACCTGTAATAAGGTATTCTCACTTAACTATGTATTTGCTTAAGAATAATGGGGATTAGGTCTGGGACGACGGTAGAAAGTAGAGATCTTTAGGTATTTTCTGCATGCATAATCTAACCCTAAGTGCTAGTCCGTAGAGGGATTTCCCACTCACAGCAGAATTGGCGACCATACTGGGGAGATCTCTAGGGTTCTTGGGGATATTTTTGGGTATTTTTAAGAACTGGTTTCATTTTCCTGTTTTTAAAGTTTCTACAAAAGTCTGAGCTAACATAGATTCTGGTCTTCCATACCAGTTATCTTTGTTTCTTTGCTTAATTGTAATTTTTTTCAAGACCCATAGAGGTACACACGGCCTGTATAAGGTCTGCACGCGTGTACCCACACCCTGCATTCTCACAGCCCGCATGTACATGCTAGCTGAGGAAGTGACAGTCGCGTGTATGATTCCAGAAAATTGCTTTTAAAGAGGCAGTCATCCTCTTCCCTGTCAGAATTAGTCCTTCTCAGGGGTTTTCTGGAAATCTTTCTAGTCTTTGTTGTTTGCAGTCTATAGCTTAGGTTTCACCTCGGATTGGTTGGTTCTATGAAGTTTTCCTTGAATTTTTTTCTTTTTCTGTTAAAGTAAGTGTCTGAGTCTTCAAGAGATTCTGGTTTTCAGCACCAGTAATCTCCGCCTGGGCTGGCTTGCTTGGATTTTTTTTTTTGTCTCAGAGTTTCAGGGATACACATAGCCTGCATAAGGCCATCATGTGTGTACATGCTCTCTGACTTTGCACAGCTTGCGTGCACATGCTTGTTGTTGAACTGTCAGTGGTGTGCTTGAGGAGAAGTTTTTGTTGAAGGTGAGGCAATCATCCTTTCCTTTGACAAAAGATATACCTCTCAGGTTTTTGGGTCTCTGTCATAGCGGTCAATAACTTAGGTTTGATCATAGCAATAGATTTCTTTTTCATTTAGAAGTTTTCCTCAAAATTTTCTTTCATAGGGTTTTTAGACAAGTGTGAGAGTCCATTTTTAAAATTTGTTTGTGTGTGATTTTTTACGTGAATCTTTGCGATCTGCGCTTAGGCCAGAAAGTTTTTCTTGGTTTTGACTTGTTGGTATTTTTCCTTTTTTGCTTTGTGAGCATTCAAATAAAAAAAACTTTTATTTCTTTGACTGGTTAAAAAAGTGTTGTTTTGCATTAGTAACCAGGGAAAAGTCTTTTCTTTCATAATTTCTTGACAGTTTACTTAGATCATAAGTAGTTCATAGTCGAGTGAAATCCTACTTTGAGTTTGTTGTTCAAAGATCTTAGAATTTTTTTTTTTTTTAAGTTTGAAAAATTGTTTAAA
>SNQJ01S0014153.1:23597-79101 GCA_010110895.2 Picea sitchensis
ACTAAACCCATTCATCTCTAATGTTTTCTGACATTCTTCCCCACAGACTTATACTGAAACAAATATCTATTTTTTGTTCGCCGAGAAGACCCGCAAACCCTTTTTGAAGTGTTGTTATTATAGCAAACTTGTCGCAACATCCGTCAAATGCAACAGATTTATAGATTTTGTTACGTCGCAATTCCGACGTAAAAAAGTCCTAAGTGACCATTGGTATTTTGACTTGGTGAACATACTAAGGTGACCGTTGGAGGGGAAAACCTAGTTTCCAAAACGTCGCAATTGTGACATATATCTTCACAAACGTGGCAAGAGAGACGTTCCAGTGGAAAACGAGGCAAGAGAGACGTTCCAATGGAAAACCTGGAAAGGGTGATGTTAACATGGCAAGAGAGACGTTAATGTGGCAAGAGAGACATCAACGTGGCAAGACCGACGTTATCAGGCAATATGATTTTATTTTTTTTAAATTTCCTCTATTTTGCGACAATATGGACAATTTTGTCCATAACGCCGCAAATAAAACGTCGGAATTTTTACAATATGTACTAGTGAGGCCATGAACCCTGGTTCAATAACTCAGACGGTGAAGAAGGAAGAGTAAACCAACATAGGGCCTTGAATTGCTTGAAGATCTCAAAGGCCTCAAATTTATACTTTAAAAAATAGACCCATGATTTTTTGCTGAAATCATCTATGAATGTTATAAAATGTTGACTTGTTCCAAGAGAGGGGGTTTGCATAGGACCACATAGATTTGAGTGAATCAAATCAATCGGAGCTCTTTCTCTCCACAATTTACTAGAGGGAAAAATATTTCTATGTTGTTTTCCCAAAATGCAACCCTCACATATTTTACTAGGTTGTTCAATCAAAGGTAGTCCTCTTACCATATCATTCTTATACAACATATTCATCCAATTAAATATCAAGTGACCATATCTCATATGCCATAACCTATATTGGTCTATTGTATCATCTTTGAATGCAACTGAAAATTCATTTTTCATTGTTAAAGGAAACATTCTTGTATTTGTCATCTTGACTGCTTTAATTTGACTATCACTGCCATTTCTATAAAAAATAATGCATTCTTTATTCTCAAACATAACCCTATAACCCTTTTGAACTAACTATTCAACACTGATGAGGTTATGTTTTAAACTGGGGACATAGTATACACCTTGGATTTGTTTAATGTCACTGTGCTTGGTGCAAATGGAGATGAATCCTTTAACCATGACTGACACTTTGTTGTTATTTGTCATTCTCACCTCATATTTCACCGATTCATCAATGCTAGAAAACATTTATTTGTTTCCACTCATGTGGTTGCTACAAACACTATATAAGTATCAAACATCCTTATTACTTTCTTCTACTACATTGCAAATGATAGACAAATTTTCTTTCTTTTCACTTTCAGTTTCTTCCTTCTTAATGAAATTTGCATTTTGTTGATACATATCGTATTTCTTTTTTCTACATTCAAATGCATAATCTCCAACAATTTATGGTAATGACATTGGACATTCGATTTGTCATACCTTTGTGAAAAGCTTCCATGTGAATTGTTCTTTTCCTTCCTCTTCCACACATTTTTGAAGAATTGTTTCGTCCTCTTTCATGGTTGTTGCTGAAAATTCCACTTCCACCACCTCTAGAAACACCTCTTTTGTTGGATGATCTGCCTCTTCCTCTAACTGAAACTTGAGATCTAAAATATTTCTCAGAAGATATGGTATTTGATCTATTCAGCCTTTGTTCATGGATTTGCAAGGAACCCATAAGCCCATCAAGACACATTTGAGTTAAATAGGATTTGCAAGGAACCCATAAGCTACAACAATAGGATCCAATATGAGAGGAATTATTCTCAAGGTTTTTTCTATGATTTTTTGATCCTTAAGAGTGTCTCCATTAGTTCTAATTTGGTTAACCAAGCTCGTATTGTGAGTAAATAAATCATTCATTGACTTAGACTCCTTCATTTTCAAATTTTCAATATCTCTTCTTAACAATTGTAACTTGAAAAGCTTTACCTTGTTGCTGCCTTGGTATGCATTTTGCAAAGTCTCAAATGCTTGCTTGGATTTTGTATTTTTTGTTATCCTTGGAAAAATGGATTCTCCCATTGTTGTTTGTATAAAATAAAGATCCTCAAAATCCTTCTTCATATTCTCCTTTAGTGTGTTCCTCTCAGCTTGAATGAATGCATCCAATGCATATTGTCATGTAGGATCAGGGAAGCCATTTTCAACAAGCTCCCACAACTCTTGAGAGCATAGAATGGTCTTCATCTTGATGCACCAGACATCATAATTTTTTCCATTAAACTGTGGTACTTTCTACCACATGTTGTTGCTGCTATCCATCTCAAAGAACCACAATATAAACACCAAAAACCTCCTATAAATTGCTCGGATACCAGTTTGTGGGAGAAGAATCAGAGTGTCCAAGAAAAAAATAGGGAAAAACAAAGTACAAATAAGACTATTGTATATGTGAGAAAAAAACCAGATTTATATTGAAAACATAGTTCAATTACATTTAGTGTTGTTGCACATTCACTTCTTCTTCTTCTCCACTAAATATCCTCTACTTCTCTTTTTCTATCTAAAGATGAATGCATCTCCACTGCTTATAAAAAACAGACCTGCAAAATATCTTACCCACTACAACCACATGCATTAATTTTTTTGGGTGACTAGATAAAATATATTAAAGAGGTTCAATAGTGGTCCCTAATTCAAATTCAAAATAGGTTGCAGAGAATTTATCTCATGGTTTGGTGAGTGTAGGGAATTTATAAGAGACTACCAATTTGGAATCCTATGTAACATCTTGTCACACATAATGATGTGTTGCAAATTTATTAGACTTGAGAAAAAATCTGGAAGAGATTTTGTTATTTGATAACAATTAAGTTGTAACTTCTGCAACTATAAAGGTTCCTGTAAAAATGTTCTCATGTTTCAATTATTTTGAAGATACAGATACAGACATGCCAACAAAAATGTTCACGTTTCAAGTATTCTAAATATTTAGATGCAAAAGCGCATGCAAAAATGTTTATATGTTTCAATTCTCGAAAATATATAGATGATCTTCATCTACAAAACCCTTGGATTTGCTACCTCAATTAAAATATTGAAGCATTTCAAAAAAATAAAAATCCTTTGGAATTCATTGGAGACCTTGTGGTCCCGACTCCCTTATTATAATAAAAAACAAAAATACTCACTTTAAGATGGAAATTATCTATTTCCCTGCAATTCTTCTTACCACAACGTTTCCCAAACCATGAAATCCACTTCCAAAACCCTTAACATCTTCATCAAAATCAGAGAAGGAAGGGAATATTGTCCACAATTGCACCAACAAATCCATATGAGATTTGGTGACTACACTGCATTGAAGATTCTTTCAAAGGTATCATTTGCAAAGTACTAACCCTCATTTGTATGGTTCAAACATTCAATATCAAGAAGTTGCAAGTTCCTCATTTTGCATCCTAAAAATGACCGAGCTTCATTTTTTGTCCAATAAATACTAATTTCCCACACTTTGATTACTACCTGTTCATTATAGAAAAACAAGGGGAAAATTAAAAAGCCGTACACAAATTTTATTGAATAATCTATAGCAGATAGAATGATTGACTACTTAGAGATGATTGTCACAAAAAAATCTCAAATTCCTTTGTCCACCAAATCCGATGCAGAAATATTGGATCGTTGGAAAGATGTCTTCCCAGATCTTTGAGGTGATCATGCATTCTAATCCTACTTTCAGTAGAACCATAAATGTCCTCCTCACACTCTACCTCCACAATGTTGGAGATATTAACTAATATTTGTCTTTTGCTTAGTATTGGATATTCCTCATCATAGAATGTATTAGTTATTGTAATATCTACAAGAGATGTTTGGTTAGGAGTTTCTTAGATCTAGATCTTATTTATGTGTGTGGTTGAGATATTATCTCAAAAAATAGATTGTATGGCTAAGATAGCCTATCTATCTTAAGCCTAAACTTGATGTATAAACATGTGATGATAATAGAATACACATAATAGTTTTTTGTGCAATATTTTTCTAAATTGGTATCAAAGCTAGTAGCTCTAGGTGTAACTCCCTCACGGGAGGTCCCAAAAATAAGTGATATTAATCTGATGTATATTAGATTATCTTAGGTGTGTGAAGAGTTTTGTGTGCATCTGTGGGTGTGTTTTTTGAATAAATTGTTGGTGTGAAGAACCATCGACGAGGATATCACAACTATGGATACACATGGTAAAGAACTGGAGTGAAATTGTTTCATTTAGACTTTCATGTGGACAGATGCATAGAGAACATTGAAAAGAGTCTCGTCAAGGTTTAATGGTAAAGGCCACGAGTAAAATCATTGCGGTGAACCATAAGAATCCCCAACTGCATATTCAATCAAATATAGAGATAGTTTTGTATATTAAAATCGTTGCTCACTTCCACTGATGCAAGAATCAATAGATATTGGCTCATGAGTCATGACAGTGGGCTCGGATTTGTGATCTTTGTTGAAGTTTTGGTAGTTGCGGGAGGTATTTTCCTCCTAGAAAAACTTTCTTAGAAGAAGAGAAGATTATACAAGTTAAAGGAAGACCATTGAACAGTGGAATAAAACCCTAGAAGAGAATTCATCCCACTGGAAAAGAATAAAGTGAAGTTGGAACCTCCAAAAAGAGAAGTTGGCTCACAGGAAAAAATAAAAGGGTAATAGGATTTGCTAGAAAAAAAGTCGGCCCCAGCTAAAATAACTTGAAGACTATAAATAAGGTGACACCTTGCTCATTTTTACACACTCACTCACTCATCTCTCACTCAAGAAGAAGGCACAAATATGAGGCAAGGAAGGAAGACACAACACTGGAACTCTTGGAGATTCTTGGTTATTATTGGTGGTGGTTTCTCTCTTGTGCACTCTTCTTGAGAAGAGGTGTGTTATCTCTGTATGGTGTTGTTGTTGCAGCTACTTGGTACGCTAGATGTATCTTTTGTGATAGCCTTGTGATAGGGTTTCTTCATTATATGTTTTCTCTTAAGAGTTGGTTCATGGTTGGATTATTTTGGATGGAATCTATCTAAGAAAGGTTGGCTGGGTTTTTCCCCCCTTTGGGGTTTTCCCAAGATAAACTATTATGTTTCTTGTGCTTGTTTGTGCTGCTTATATTTTCAGTACATGGTATAATTTTTAATGTAAAAGAAGATCTAAGAACAATGGTAAATCTATTTCTCTGAAAATTAAGAAAATCTAACATGATATCATAGTTGGTTACCTTCAATACAGTCTAACAACTGGAAGGAAGATCTTGAGATTTGTAGCTGCACGATTTTTTTTTTCAAGCTCATTGAGAACTTGTTACAAATCATTGGGACTAATTCCACTTCAGAGAAAATCTCCTAACCCAAGCACACTCACTGCAATACTCATATCACAGTTCGGTGAAGTTTGAAATTTTGCAAATTTTCAGATCTAGGGTTTCTACCAATGAAAATGATTACCAGTATGAGATTTGAGGATAGAATGGATGGAGCAGATAAATTAATATCGTGGAAGCATAGGGTAATCCTCATTCTATAAGAGAATGATTTGTTGGATCATGTCAATAAGGTGCTTCCAGAACTAGAAGAAGAAGGTGCCAAAACAAAATTCAAGAAAAATGAAGTCAAGCCTAAGAGGATCTTGAATGACTTGATTAAGGATCACTTGATACCTAACATATCGGAATTGAAGACACCAAAGGAAATATTTGATTCCCTAAGAAGACTTTATGAAAGAAAGAATACCAGCAGAAAGATAACCTTAAGGAATTAGCTTAGAAATGTGATGATGAACAAGTCATAAACAATCTCCAACTACTTCATGAGAATTTCGCAGATCAAGGACCAACTAGTAGCTATTGGAGACTTGGTAGATGATGCAGAGCTTGTGACTACTACACTTAATGGTTTTTCAACTTCTTGGGATCCATTTGTTCAAGGAATTTGCGTAAGAAGTAAATTTCACAAGTTTGACAAGTTGTGCAAAGACTATACCCAAGAAGAATCTAGAATAATATCCAAATTGCAGAAGACAAATGATGAAGAAAAACAAGCTCTTGATGCTCATGTGAAGAAAAGGAAAGAAATAATAAGTACCAGTTCGAAGAAATCTAGAAGAACAAACTATAAGAAGGATGTATCAAAAATTAGATTTTACAACTGTAAGAAGTTAGGAAATTATTCCTTTCAATGTCCTTATGGGAAAGGAAAAAGGAAATATCATGCACATGCAGTAGATATGGAAGATTCCACACCTCAGAATATGTCAAAGGAATCAAAGGATGAAGAATATATGTCTGTGTCTCATCTCTCACAGTTACTATCACTCAAGGAAGTGATATTTGAGTTGTGGATAATGGTGCTTCCAAGCACATGACCGGTTTTAAAAGTTCCCTTACAAAACTGACAGAGAAGAGTTCATCCCTTTAGGTGGATATTGGGGATGATTCCAAGCATGCAGTCAAAGGAGTAGGAGAATATTCCTACCAACTTGATTTAGTTAGGTCTATCTCAATTAAATATGTGTTTTCTGTACAAGGCTTGAAGAAGAATCTTGTTTCTATTTCTTCTTTATAATATAAATGTTTCAAGGTAGATTTTGTGGATGGCCAAGTTCTTATATGGCCCAAGAATTCAAGTATATATTCTTCTACCATGATTGGTGTCTGAGAGGGAGGATTTTACAAATTTAAATAACACCAAGAACAATCCATTTTACATAACAATACTATCTCTAGTGAGTTATGGCACCGAAGACTCGCTCACCTAAATTACAAAGCATTACCAGTTTTGAGAAATATGGTTATAGGTCTACCAGATATGCAGGTAGAACGAGATGGAGTATGCAAAGGATGAACACTTGGAAATAATGCCAAGGGAAGTTACTCAAGCAATGACAACATATCCAAAGGGATCTTGGACATCATACATTCAGATGTATGTAGACAGATTATGGTGCCATCACTAGGTAACTTCATATACTCTGTCATTTTCATAGATGATTACTCATGTAAGACATGGATCTATTTATTGAAAATGAAAGATGAAATTTTCAGTGAGTTTCAAGAATTCAAGGATTTAGTAGAGAATTTCTTTAGAAGCAAGATTAAAATCTCGAGTTTTGATAATGGAGGTGAATACACCTCAAATGAGTTTAAATACTTTTGCAGAGAAGTAGGAATTAAGAGGGATCTAACAACTCCCTACAACCCCCAATAGAATTGGGTTGCAGAGAGAAAGAAAAGATCAATTGTAGAAGTAGCTAAAGCGATGATCCTTGATCATAACTTACCCATGCACCTATGGGCAGAAGCATCCAGTACAATTGTGTATGTCCAGAATAGAAGTCCTTACAAGATATTGGGGAACAAGACATCAAAAGAATTATTCATTGGAAAGAATACATAATTCATCCACTTAAGAATATTTGCTTTTCTGGTTTACATACATGTTCCTATGGAAAAGAGAACGAAGTTGGAACCTTCAGGAAAGAAGGGCATATTCATTGGACATATTGAGACTTAGAAGTATTACAAAATGTACATCCCCATATAGATATTGATTGAAATAAGTCGGGATGTGACATTTGATGAACATGAAGCCTTCAGGAAGTCTAGAGAGTTTCACATGGATGAGGAAAGAGAGGAGTAGGAGGATCCAAGGGATGTAGTAATGGTTGACTTTAGTCTAGAAGAACTCATTCCAGAAGATCAGAATGAAACAGTAGAGCCAGAGAGACTCGTAGATCCACCCAAAGAATTTAAGTTACCAGAAAAAGACCAGCATGGCTCTGGAAAACTTTGCAGAAAGATGAAGAACATGCAGCTCCCAGAGGCTCATTTAGAGAGAGAGAGAGACCACACAATTTTTCCAGCTATGTGGTGCCAATGAGTAAAATCATTGATTCAAAACCTTCCACTTTTGAGGAAGCCTCTAAGCATCAAGAGTGGCAGGATTCCATGATGGAGTACCAGTCCATAATGAAGAATGATGTGAGGGAAGTGGTTTCGAGACCATAGGGGAAGTCATTAGTGACTTCCAAGTGGATCTAAAAGTACATGCATGTTGCAGATGGTAGCATAGAGACGTACAAAACAATATTTGAGGCTAGTGGGTTCTCCCAGAAAGAGGGAGAAGATTATGATGAGACATTTTCTCTAGTAGCAAAGTACACTTCCATCGGATCTATTATCTCTATTTCTTCCGTGATGGGATGGAAATTACACTAGATGGATGTCAAGACTATGTTCTTGAATGGTGTAATTGAAGAAGAAGTGTACATAGAGAAACCACAAGGTTTTTTTATACATGGGAAAGATTCCCATGTATGCAAACTAAAGAAATCTTTGTACGGGCTTAAGCAAGCACCTAGGGCATGGTATAACAAAATAGACAGTTATCTAATGAACTTGGGGTTTACCAAGAGTGATTTAGATCCCTACCTTTACTACAAGGTTGAATATGGTTTCCCATTGATTTTGGTCCTATATGTGGATGACATGTTCCTCACAGGGGATGAGAAGCTCATAGATGGATGCAAGAGGCAACTCACCTCAGAGTTTGAAATGAAGGATCTAGGTTTGATGCATTATTTCTCGCGATTGGAGGTGTGACAAAGATCAAATGAGATTTTCCTTAGCCAAGGAAAATATGTAGTGGAGATCCTGCAAAGATTCAGGATGATGGACTGCAAGTACATGGACACACCTATGGTTATGAATCTAAATATTTTGAGTGGTTCATCTTCAGATTTTGTGGATCCCACGATGTACAGACAGTTGATCGAATCCTCGATGTACTTGGTTAACACTAGGTAGAACATATTCTTTGTAGTAAACACCTTGATTCGGTACATGGTTGAGCCTAGACATGTACATTGGATAGCAACAAAGCATGTGTTGAGGTACCTACATGGTACAGTTGGATATGGAATTAGATATGTCTCGAATGGTGAAGTGAAGCTGCAAGGTTATACAGACTTTGACTAGGCAAGGAGTGGAGTGGATCGGAAAAGAACATCGGGATGTTGCTTTAGTTTGGGATCAGGTATGATCTCATGGTTGAGTAGAAAACAGACATCAGTGGCACTCAATACAACAAAGGCAGAGTATATTACAACTAGTGTTGCAAGCCGTAAAGAAGTGTGGCTTCAGAAGTTGTTTGCAGGATTATTTGATCTAGAGTTGGAGCCAACTTTGATATATTGTGATAATCAAAGTTGTGTGAAGCTTTCAGAGAATCCAATCTTCCATGACAAGTCAAAGCATATATATATCAAATACCATTACATCCGAGACATGGTGCAGAGAGGAGAAGTAGAGCTCTAGTACATATCCAGAGATGAGAAGATAATGAACATTCTCACCAAGACTCTATCTAGAATGAAGTATGAGTACTTTAGAGACAAGATTTGAGTGATGTATAATGTCTACCCTCATTGAGAGGGAGGTGTGATGTTTCTCCTCCAACAAGCTTCCCCTTTGGCCAAGGGTTTCTTAGATAATTCATGTGAGGTGATTGAGGGAGTAATTTGTATCCTATCACAAGTCTTTCCTACGCCATGTGAGGTGGTTAGGTGTGAATGGGACTTGTAGCATGGTCTTGGACCATGGCGTAGCATTGGGGCTATGGTCGTAGTCTTTCCCAATGGATGGGTGTGAATAAGACTATTGGGAGAATAGAAACATCACAACATAGTCGTGGAGACTACAACAGTAGCTATGTGCTACTGGACATCATGCTAGTAGTTGTGTGCTACTATTTGATTGCTACATAGTTGTGGAGACTATGGCAATAGTTATGTGCTAATGGATAACATGTTAATAGATGTGTGCTACTAGTTGATTTCTACATAGTTGTGAGACTATGGCAGTAGTTGTGTAATATTGGACAACATGCTAGTAGTTGTGTGCTACTAGTTGATTGCTACATAGTCATGAGGACTATGTTAGTAGTTGTGTACTATTGGACAACATGGTAGTAGTTGTGTGCTACTAGTCATGAGGACTATGTTAGTAGTTGTGTACTATTGGACAACATAGTAGTAAGTTAAAAAGGCTCATTGATCGTTGCATAGTCGTGAGGACTATGGTAGGAGTTGTGTACCATTGGAAACATGGTAGTAGTTGTGTGATACTAGTTGATCGCTACATAGTTGTAGAGACTATGACAAGAAGTTGTTTACTACTGGACAACATTGTAGTCACTTTGTGCTACTAGTTGATTGCTATGTAGTCATGGAGACTACTGGATTGCATGGTAATAGTTGTGTGCTACTAGTTGATTGCAACATATTCATAGAGACTATGGCATAGGATGGATCTACTAATGGCATAGTGGTAGTCGTGGGGCTACTAGATGATTGCAGGTTAGTCTATGGACTACTGGAAGAAAACATCATGGAAATATACCTCCCTAACTAAGAGGGAGTATTGATGTTTTGGTAGTTGCTAGAGGTATTTTCCTCCTAGACAACCTTTCTCAAAATAAGAGAAGATTCCATAAGTCAAAGGAAGACTATTGAATAGTGTAATAAATCCATAGAAGAGAATTTGATGCATTGGAAAAGAATAAAGTGAAGTTGGAACCTCTAGAAAGAGAAGTCGGCTCACAGGAAAAGATAAAAGGGAAATATGATTTCCTAGAAAAGTAGTCGGCCCTAACTAAAGTGACATGAAGACTATAAATAAGGTGACGTCTTGCTCATTTGTACACAGTCACTCACTCATCTCTCACTCAAGAAGAAGGCGCAAGTATGAGGCAAGCAAGGAAGATGCAACACTGCAACTCTTGGAGATTCTTGGTGGTGGTTTCTCTCTTGTGCGCTCTCCTTGAGAAGAGGTGTTCTATCTCTGTATGGTGTTTCTGCTACATCTACTTGGTATGCTAGCTCTATCTTATGTGCTAGCCTTTTTCTAGGGTTTCTTCATTATCTATTTTCTCTTAAGAGCTGGTTCATGGTTGGATTATTTTGGATGGAATTTATCTAAGAATGGATGGCTAGGTTTTTCCCCCATTTGGGGTTTTCCTAGGATAAAATCTTGTGTTTCTTGTGCTTGTTTATGTTGTTCATATTTTCAATACATGGTATAATTTTCAATGTAAAAGAAGATCTAAAACTGGTAAATCTATTGCTTCAAAAATTAAGAAAATCTAATAATATTTGTCGTGTGAACTAGTGTCAATAAGTGACTTGATAAAAAATGAGAGAGGTGGAAGATCTCGTGGCTTATTTTCCTTTCTATCTTAGTTATCTCTAGCTTATTTCATAAGCATATTGCTCCTCCATGGTAGCAATGATCACATATACACTAAGAAATATGGATGGAGTCATTAATGTGATTATGAACATTTATATTAGTAAATGGAGTAAAATAAATGATGATGAATATAGATGAAATAGGTCATGTTGTACGATTGACTTCTAGATACATTCAGTATCTACACTGCTTTCCTAGATAACTGGCGAATACAACGGTAGGCCATGTATGTCAGAAGATGGAAGTATGTCAATAGAATGACTAGTAGTCTAGTCATTATAAATACAAAATTGATGGTCTTAATAAATCGTATTTTCAATGGATCAAGTGGTAGCTCATAATGGATGCTTGCGATGGAGCTTAATCTATGAGAATTCAAAATTGGATAAATATGTCGATGAAGACTCAACCAGACAAAAAATTAACACAAGTATTTGTTAAGGGAGGGTGTTGGAGATATTAAATCCTACTTGTCTTGTGCTTAATATTTGATATTCCTCATCATAAAAGGTATTAGTTATTTTAATCTCTACGTGAGATGTTTGGTTAGGAATTTGTTAAATCTAGATTTTATTTATGTGTGTGGTTGAGATATTATCTCAACAAATGGATTGTATGGCTAAGATAACCTATCTATCTTAAGCCTAAACTTGTGATGTATAAATATGTGATGATAATATAATACATATAATAGTTTTATATGAAATATTTTTCTAAATGAATTTTACTATGTAGACTCCGAAATCCCAACGAACCTATTGTTCCTGAGTCTGTACTTAAGGCTTAAAAGTACAGTGTCAAGGCATCCGAAAGTGGGTAATAGGTGTAGAAGAGGGAAGAGTAAACCTTTGGTAAAGGAAACTAGGGAAGATCTCTACGTTAGCGCTATCTAGCTTCCAACTGTTCCTGGGTAGTTATGTCTCGTTCAATGGCTATCCATGATTGTTCAAGTTCGGCCCAGTTAGTTATCG
The DNA here is from genome assembly GCA_010110895.2 of Picea sitchensis. Taxonomy (NCBI): domain Eukaryota; kingdom Viridiplantae; phylum Streptophyta; class Pinopsida; order Pinales; family Pinaceae; genus Picea; species Picea sitchensis. Next base: position 35,910 of record SNQJ01S0014153.1, read on the forward strand.
TTTTAAGAATGATGTTGAAGAGATTTAAGGAAATATGCATTTGATTCGATAGTCCGGGTTCAACGTTAGGTTGAGTTGGTACAGGAACTGTCATGGAGGAACAATAAAGGTAGGAAAGACTTTAAAAGCGATTAAGTGTTGTCTCAGTTGGTCGTATAAAGAGGACTTACGGTTGTAGAAATAAAATATGGATGCAAATCTAAGGCTCGTTCCCGTAACTGTATTATATTTTAATAAAAGGTGTGGAGTGGGAGAAAAACATTTAGCTATATATAACGCAAGGCTCCTGTCAAAGGGAAATCTCACATATAAACAAAAGAGGAAATTAGTAAGGAAATAACTGATGTAACAAAGAATATATGTAGAATTACGAAAATGCAGATTGGTCTTACACCCGCTGATAGCTGGTGTAGAGGAAAGACAATAAACAATTACAGAATACCCAAATTCATTCATTATAGTAGTGGTCGTACTAAATTATAACGAAGCACATCAATTATGAATACAAATTGAAATGAAAAAATGAGATACAAGGAAGCAAACTTGTAATACAATAGTGACGGAATTGAAAATCTCCAGATATGCTTGTATTAATTCACAACGTAAAAACTCTATTACAAACGATTCAAAAAGGTCCAGCCTCATTTCTTTGTTTCGAGGATATATTTATACAATTTTTACAAAGAAAATAGAATCTCAACAGTCACAAAATTTTGGTCATGACAGAGGAGAGAGCAATCGCTCCATTTCTCCTACTATGTCTTCACTTGATGCCAGGCGTTTGTCGTCTCGCAGACTCAGTGCAGGCGATACATCTTTCCACTAGCTGGGATATGAGCCGCGGTGGTTCTGCTTGACAGCTGGCCACGACAAAGTAACATTCTCGGGACAACTGCGACAGCTTGTCCTCCATTTGCGCGTCGATGATGTCGAGGGCACTTAGTTGCGCACTAGGCTTGATCATGTACCTGTCAACTTGGATCATTTCCACCACATTCATCTGAGAGATATCAGCCGAATCTCTTTCTTCCTTATCTTTCAGATCAAGTGAGATCTGCTCCACATTCATTTGCATCAATGCTTCGGCATTGCCTCCGCTGTCAATGCCCAACATCTCACCATCTATAGAATTAAAAACTTCTTCCAGGGAAATGGTTACCTTTTGGGCCTGCTCCTTGCCCATGCCGATGTTGTGCTCCCAATCCTTCAACAGAATATTTCCTTGGGTTTGCTCCGAAATGGTGAACCTGGGAGTACCCGCTGAAACCCAATTGTTAGTGGCTATCACCGCCTCCTGGAAGGCGATTCGAGCTGCTCCTGCATCCCTTTCTCTAGCTGATAAATTCTCAGAAACTTGATGGACCAGCAAACAGTTTTCCCGAATCACTCCCACCTTGGTGAGCAAATTCTACTGTGCTGAAGAGATTCTGCTCCGAATCTCAATCACTTGGGACTTAAATTCCCGATGTCTATCATTTTGTTCTTGGTGATTTCTTCCCGAGCCTGCAGCTGTTCGATCAAACTCTCCTATTGGCTCGCCTTCGTTCGACCATCTCAGACCACCAACTGTGCTTTCTCGAGCTTAGCTCTGAGCACCTCTATTTCATTTTTGTCAGCCAATCGGGCCTGTTCTATTTCCACGCTAGCCTGACCCTTAGCGTTCTCTGCGACTGTGGCCAATATAGCCTCAAGGGTCATGATTAGGCGATTCTTCCTTTTCAGTTGGTTCTTCAAAATCCCGACTGAGAATTGATTTGCTGAAGCATACGCTCCTAGCATTCCTGTGATTTCGATGGTGAATTGCTTATTCTTTTTATCTTTTCCATCTGTCATAACTTTATACTTTTTGGCAGTCGACTCTCCCTTCTGGTAGAATTCTCTTTTTACTACTGCTTTTCTCTTTTTATCAAAGAAAAACTCGTTCGGAGGAAGTTCTTCTGCTCTTATGGGCCTTAGCTCCTCATTGAATATCCATCCTTCTTCGATATTTCCCTGCGTAGACTACAAGGGGGTGACGGAAGTGATGGGTTCCCCAATTTGTTTCGTCGATTTTCCTGGGGTGTCGACCGGGTCCGGATTCTCTGGCGGTTCCGGGGTCTTTGTCTCGATCTCGGGATTCTGCTTCTTTGGCAGGTCTGGAGTCTGTACCTCTGCTTCGGGTTTCTTCATTTGTTTCTCCTTGTCCTGTTGTTTTCCCGAGTCAGGAGTAGCATCTTTGGAGCCTTCCACATCCTTCTGTTTTGTCTCGGAAACACCTCGACTCTCACCTCGCAACATAGCGGGGAGACAACTTCGTCTATTTTTCTAGAATCTCAATACATCGGCTGTGTCTTCGGGTGCCAAGGATTGGATCCAGACTAGAACTTCTTCATAAGACCTCACCCCTCAGAAGACGTCGTCCGGGGGAGAATTCTCATGCTCAAATCTTTTGAGCCCACAATTAGCTAAATGGTTGCTCACAACCTTTTGCAGATCATGTTTCTTATACTCGATGGAGACCAAATTTAGGTCTTCCAGGGTTGCTGCCTCGACTTTGGCATGCCCGAAATCTAATAAAGAATAAGAATTTAACCGAATGGGAAAAGATGGCCATACCTTCTTTGAGTACCCTTTGAGTTCTTTACTCACACCGCTGATTACCGTCTGCTGGGCGACCTCGCGACAATCCAACTTGTCAGGAATGAACAATGGCAGCGCATTAGGGGGAACAAAAGCCCTGAAAACTCTGCCTCCACGTACCAGTCCGCTATGTTTCTCAGATTAGTAGCAAGGCTATCAGAAATATGGGGTGGTGGGTGACCAAAAATGGCGATATGCAGGGGCACCATCACCCAGTTAAAAATTTCATAGGAAAAACTTTCTTCTTTTTTCTCCCATAGTTTGTCATGATATACATGTATGGGTTTTTCCTGGGCTAGATTCCAACCCCACCTCATCAATGGGAATGGTGTCATAGAATAGATTGCGTCCATGATGTATGCGGACATGAAGAACGATGACGTCTTCCCACTCTCCTTCTGCTCCCGATACTCTGTGACCCGATTTGCCAAGCTATCTGAAAGCAACTTTGCCCAATTAAAAGAACAACCTTCCGCGACCTGAAACATAAGAGGCACCCATGCAAGGAAAAAATGCAATGTGCCCTCTCTCCCATATAACCGGCACATTATCGTAGCCACATATTTATACTGTAGTTCCAATGAAGCGATTGAATAAATGTCATGGTCATTAGCTCTGAACTTTGTGGTGCATGAAACCCAGTCCTTTATCAAACCTGACATGGTTTTATCATACTGTGTGCACTCCTTCTCCTTGAATTCCTCCAGGAACTCAATGCCATATGTGTAGTTGAATGTCGTGGGTAGTTTATACATGGTTTTCACATGCTCAGGCCTAAAGGTCCCTACGGTGATTCTCTGTTCGTTCATGATAGTCCTGGTTGGTAAGTCTACATGATCTAACACCCATCGGACCATGTCGTAATATGGAAACAACCGTGGCTTGGCTGCTACCCTGTTCATTCCGAATTGAATGACTATTTTGTACTTGGTGTTCAGATCATCTCTTTCGTTGTCATCGGAGTCGTCTGAATAATCCACCAACTCAGATTGCAGAATGTCTGAAACAAATGACCAGTTAGGGACCGAGTCGACACTTGGAGGAGAAGTATCAGAGACATTATCCGAGCCTTGTCCTGCAACCTCGACATTTTCCTTTGTTGCTTTCCGCGGAGCCATGGCTGAAGCTGACGTTTTAGCTCTTCTGCGATAGAACTGCGTATACATACAGAAGTAAGTTTACTCAGAAGTGATGAGCTCTGTGTGCTATGAAAATGCATTTGTTACAATGTAATGCAGCTCTTACATATATTTGAAAAACTCGGTACCTTTCAAAACCAACCTGTCAATTCGAAATTAGAAATAAATTTATGCCGTAAAACTCCGATCTTACACACAGATTTACCCTATTTTCCCATTAATGTCATAAATTTTGGCGGTTTAAAAGTCAATTTGCGTATGGAGTGAAAATGCTTCTTCGAGAAATGTGCAAGCCTCAAAACTCGGGATAAGTCTTGATTTAACTTAATTAATCCAAATCTGGCTATGTTAATCAATTTCTTGCTATTCGTTATATCATAAATTTTTTGTTAACATTTTGAGTTTCCAACTCCCGAGACCGCGAAGACTGAGTTTGGTTTAATTAAAGGAAATCACGATTTAGGGCCTGATTTATTTTATAATCATTTTATTCGCCATGTCGCAACTCGGAACTTTGAGGATAAGTTTCTAGGAGATTTATATGCCGAGTTGCAAAACGAAGAAATCACGATATCAAGGTTTAATTAAGGTGGAAATAATCTTGAATTAAGTGATTAATTAATCCTGTTATAACTACATCGTGACTTTGTGGGTCAGGTTTCAGAAGCTGTAACTTTTGAAAAAGATAGTGTCAAGTGACGAAATGGCGAGAACAACTTTTACCACGGTTAGCTTTTGCCTTTAATCTTTGACCTGGGTTATCAAGACGAGACCTCGTGATCTCAGCCCTCGGGACTATAAAAGTAAAAAATTTGGTTTGGCGAACACCGAGGCACGAGACCCCGACGACGTCTAATCATGAGTTGAAGGATTTTACCTTGGTTACCGCTTTGAGTGAAAAATTTAAATGACTTCGCCACTTTGTGACTCGGGACGTGTGAATTCATGAATTATAGTATCCGATCTGCGAGATTCCGAAGTGGAGCGAAAAGAGGGAACATTTTCACGAAATGCAGGACTTGCTTCGAGAGTGGAAAACTATGGCTGCTTGCATGATCAGGCTCTTAGAGATCATCGATCTCTCAGAGGGAAAAGGAAAACCATCTTTAGATTTCAAGCATCAAAATGAAAATTGTGATGGGTTAAAAACAAAGGTGGCTCCAACATAGGCTCTAAATAGGGATCCCGCCTTCCTGTGAGGCGGAAAGAATAGTAGATCATGTGCCAATATTCGGTAAATGGAGTCGAAAACTCAATCAGGCATAAAAGTTTCAAGGAAAGAGGATCGAAAGGAGGAAAAGACTTCGTTCTTTACCTTGAGAAGTTTTTTTTTTCAAAATCAGATACTCTTTTCAAACACAGATGTGGTCCCTTTCACAATTTTCCCTTTCCCACTACTAACTTTAGGTATGTTTTAAGACAGTCAAAATGACCCTAGGAGACCCAGCAGATCTTGTGTCTCTCGGCTTGCATCAAAAGAATGGGATTATATGTTTTTAATCGGGAATTCCCGTCAAAATTTGGGATGAGGATCATGTTTTTTTTTTTAGGAAGCATAGGTTACCAGAGTAGAGTGATACTCATGTATAATAGCCTTACAGATATCTCAGACATTGCTTCACTGCCAGTGAGCCTGTTCAGTACCCCGGTGAAGTTATCTGGCCCCTTTTACTGAATTTCCTTTCACCACTTCGGAATATATTTATGCATTTAAATGCTGAGACGAGGGAAATCATTTCTGAATTTCCTTTCACCGTCTTTGGACAAGGTGGGGGCAATCATTTCTGAATTTCCTTTCACCACTTGCCTTATAATTTATTTTTTTGAGTGCGAAGGTGGGGGCAATCAGTTTGCGTCAGGGCTGATATCTGTGTAATATTTAGCATTAGAGGTCTATCAACCTACTTTGGTTACTCGGTACCAACCTTCCCGTAAACTTCACAACATCTTCGTTCTTAGGGAGAAAAAGGAAAACAACTTTTTAAGGGAATCCTATTTGAGCAAGCTTTAATCCTTCGATACCGTTGAAAAACCTAGGAAAGTTAGGATCGCTCTAAACGTACCTTCGCTTAGCAGGAGATCAAGTAGTTGTGAAGACCTGCTTTCCTATCAAGCTCTGTTTCGAAACTTACGAGGTTTAAAACAAAAAACTTTTATCCCTTCACAATGAATCAGGAAGATGGTGACTTGATAAAAGTTAGACCCAAAGATAGACAGGCTACAAGGCGGCGATTCATTGACTGAAAATACAGAAGGTCACAATAGTTCGAGACTGGCTCTTGTAGATATTTTTGGGGACAGTTATTTTTGACTCACTGTTTTTAGATTTAGTGTATCATTCAAATTATTTTAAATCAGAGGTTATCAAGCCAAGAAATAATCCTGTTATCTAACATTTTAGCCAATATTGTAGTTTGAATGACGTTACCTTGGTTTACTTTAACAATCTTTGATAACATGTGTATTGGGAAAGCTCACCTTTACCTTTTCTCTTCACTTTCTTTGTGCACTATGAAGCTAATTTTAGGTATCACCTGTTTCATGCTGATTTATTTCTGACATCGCCTCGCGAATTACTCTTCCCGCTAGCTTTGCAAGCAGCTGGAATCCTGTAAAAAGCAAATACGAACCTTATTCGAAATATGTCTAAAAAATTATGAACAAAAGAAAACAGAAAGCCAAAAGGGTAGTGTTTTAAATAAAAATGCATGTATGTACACAAATTTCATTTTTCTTTTTTATTTTTAGTGAAAAATGGCAACTGTTATGTCATGTAATGTTTCAGATATCGCCCATTGACAGGTGTGCTGAGGACTTCTCCGTCTATATTTTCTAGAAGGAAGGAATTTTTCCCTTCTGGAGCTGAGACCCTGAATGGTCCATACCAGAGGTGGTCAAATTTACCATGCTTCGCAGCTTCCTCTTTTCTTGCATCCCATCTTAGCACTAAGTAACCTGGAAGGAATTCCCTGTCCTTTGCCTTAAGATCGAACAATGCTTTCATATCATCCTGGTATTTCTACATCTTTTCATCAACTTCAATTCTATGTTGTTGAACTTCAATCAGCTGATTAATTCTGCTAGTTACATGATTGGGTTCTTCATTCTGATCCTGCCATAACTTCATCACTGGCAGTGCTAGGTTTATAGGTAGGACCACATCTATCCCATAGACCATTTGAAATGGCGAAATGCCAATAGACCTTTTGGTGCTGATGCGGTTTTCCCATAGTGCGTATTTCAAGTGCACATGCCAAGACCTTTTATTTTCATCTAGTACTTTCTTGATTATATTCACCAGGCTCTTATTAGATTATTCGGCCAATCCGTTCCCCTGGGGGTAATATGCAGTGGAATGGCCAAGAACGATGTTATACTTCTGACAGAAGCTGATCATAGCCATAGATTTAAAGGCCTGGGCATTGTCGGTAACTATCTTTCGGGGACAACCGAATCTTGACATAATATTGTCTTCCAAGAACTCTATCACCACCGAGTTTGTTGCCCTTTTGGTTGGAATGGCTTCCACCCACTTAGTAAAATAATCTGTAGCTGTCAAGATCCAGCTATGTTGAGCACTGGAATGGGGATTAATTTCCCCTATAAATTCTAGACCCCATTGTTGAAATGGAGCTTCAGCTTTGACCGGAATGAGTGGCAGTGCAGGGAGTTTCTCTTTACAAGCAAATATTTGACAAGGGTTGTAGGTACACACTTTGGCATTGATGTCCGAAAGGAGTTTCGGCCAGTAATATCCCACCCTCAAGATTTTGTAGGCTGTAGCTCTCCATGCGTGATGCCCCCCACAAACTCCTTTATGAAATTCATCTATAACTCGTTGGGTTTCTGATTCTACTAAACAGACTAACAGGAACCCAAGTGGATCCATCCAGTATAGCTATCTTTCGGATATACAATATTTAACTGCATGGAGTTTTAAGGTTCTGCATTTAGACGGTGATAGTTCGTCTAGGCATCTTAGGTTCAGCAAGAAAAACACTATGTCTCTGTACCAGCCCGATGATAAGAACTTCTCTTCGATCTGGTTGGGACTCGTTTCTTCATCTGGTTCATTTAGGTCCGTGTCTTCATCGCTTTCCCGCATGCAATTGATATCAAGAGCCCTGAGATTTGATTTAGCTAAGAGTATGGCTAGGCCTTGCCCTTTTATCAATTTGGTCGGTTTAACTTCCAAATCGAATTCTTGGATTTTAGCCAGCCATCGCCCTCTCTTTCCATCATTATCTGGCTATACCAGGATATCTTTCACAGAACTGGTAGGCACGTACGCGATAATTTTTGAATGTAGTACATAAGTTCTGAACGCCTTTAGCGCTTTTACCATGGCGTACACCTACTTTTCTATTATGTTATACTTCAGTTTTGCGTCTCTGAGGCTTTTGCTAAAAAATGTGATCGGTCGTTCGAACCCTTCGTCATCCTTTTGTAGGAGCACCACGGCAATAGTATGTTCAGAAGCAAACGAGAAGATAAGAAAATCTTTCAGATAATCTGGGCTTGCTAACACAGGTGCCTCGCTTATGAATTTTTTAATATGCGCGAACGAAGCTTTGGCTTCAGTCATCCAATTTACTCCACTATCCTTTTTCAACATTCCTGTGATCAATTTGACAATCTCAGCGAAATTGGGGATAAACCTTCGTAAAAAATTTATAGTTCCTAAGAAAGATTGAATCTCCTTTACATTTCTGGGAATATTTATTGTATTTATTGATTCAATCCTCTTAGGATCAATCCTGATCCCATCTCTAGACACGATATGGCCCAACAGCTAACCTTCTCGCATAGCGAAATGTGATTTCTTTGGATTCAAAGATAGACCAAACCTGCGGCAATTCTCGAAAGTCTGTTTCAGATGGATCAAGTGTTCTTCATCGGTTTTAGAAAAGACCGTCAAATCGTCGAGGTAAATGACTACGAACTTGTCTCTTTCTCCTACAAAAGTGATGTCCATAGCACACTGGAATGTATCCCCTGCATTCATCAAACCAAACGACATTTTGTCATACATAAATGTACCCCACGGTGTGGTGAAAGCAGTCTTTTCCCTGTCTTGTTCATTCATGGTGATTTGGTTATAACCAGAGAACCCATCTATCATAGACATTCGGTTTGATCCAACTACTTTTTCTAGTACATGGTCCATCTTGCGCAGCGGATAATTATCTTTGAGAGACAACTTGTTTAAGTTCTGGAAATCCACACACAGTCTGATTTGCCCATTCTTTTTCCTGACTGGGACTAGGTTAGCTACCCAGTCCGAATATCTCAGAGGTACAATTATTTTTGCGTCCAAGATTTTTTTAATTTCTTTTTCTATCACAGGTAACAAAATGGGGTTAATTTGCCTAAACGGTTTGACCCCAGGCTTCAACGGTATCTTATGATCAATAATGGAAGTGTCATACATTTTCAATTCATCATAGGACCAGGCGAAAACATCTTTTTACCGTCTGAGTAAGTCTCTGTACTTGACCTTTACTTTGGGAGGGAGGAACTTGGATATCTTTACTACCCTGGATTCTTTTTCAGTTCCTATATCACAGTCCTCCACTTCTTCTGGTTGGGGCTGCAAAGTAGATTTCACAGGTACGTCGTTCTAATCAAAAAGTCTTTCTAAAGGAATTAAGCCTTTCGGAATCTGATTACTTTTAAGGATCAACATACGGTGATCTGCAATTTTTTCTCGGAAGGTTTCAGGGTCTTCCCCTTCTTGCATGATCCACGTCGAGTCATTTTGATTTTCTTGGTCAGCATGAATTTCAGAGAATTCGCCTACTGCTGCAAGGAATTTCTTAATTTGTTCGTCATCTTCAAAGACTTGCCAATGTCGGATGTTGTCTGGTATGGAGGGTTTGTATCTGATTTCAATGTGGTACTTCAGTTTAAAAGTTGTGGGAGGAGAGAAGGTTGAAGCTGCCTTTGCCAAAGCATCGACATGTAGATTCTCTGCGCGAGGGATAAAATGGATGTTTATGGATGAGAAATTTTTTTCCATGATATCCCAAGCGCAATTTCTATATGCTCTTAGTCTGGGATGTTTGGCTAGGTACTGTTGGTTTACTTGTTTGACTATTAATTTGACATCACCATATACCTCCAAGTTTCTTATATTTAGTTTTTTGGCAGCCTCTAATCCCAAGATCAATGCTTCATATTCACATACGTTATTAGTGTAATCTATGTCCCACTACAAACGGTAAGAGAAAGGAACCATGAACTTACCTTCGGGCGCCACTAAAATCACTCCAACACCTGCCCCTTCAGAAGATAAAGCACCGTCAAAATACATTTTCCATACACCAGTACTACACAGATCCTTTGTCATGAGGTTCAACTCCTCGTGCTTTGTATCGATTTCCTCTGGACAAGCATCTAGACCGTCATCAAAAGACAAGATGCAATTTCCCAGATCTTGGTCTGCAACATAAATAGGGAAGTTATTTGGGTTTTGAGGGTCACTGACCGTATATTCTAATCTTGTTTCTCTGTACAACCGAGTGAACTGACCACCGAACACAGGGATTGTGGCATAAGTCATGTCCAACTGTAGAGAATCTCCCAACTTGGCTCCCCATGACCTAGATAACAGCATGCCATATTTAGGGGGAATATCTGCGATAACCACATCCATCAGGATACTCTTAACTGGGACCTGCGCCAAGGTAACTACCAGATCTTTTATCATCCCCATGCATTTAACCTTCCTCGAATCAAAAGAGTACAGATTTCCATAAGGTCTTGTGATCTGGAGACCCAGCTTCTCCATTATAATCTTAGGCATAACATTATGGGAAGCTCCAGAGTCTAACATACAATTATGCAGCAACTGATCATATACATTCAGAGTGATATAAAAGGGAGCGATGTTGTCTTTGGACCCTTAAAAATGGGGACCAAAAGTGATGTTAGGTCTATCATCTTCCAAGTTTATAACATCGGACTGGCTTTCTAGTTCGGAGACACCTATCATTTTGGTAATTTGTTTGCGATAAATGGGGTTTTTCGCTAATTCCACCAAATGGATTGGTATCTTAATTAAATGTTTAACTCATTTTCAAAACTGAAAGCTCCGCTCACCTTGTCTGTTTCTCCGGTTGAGATTTATGAATTCTTCCTTTCTGACTTATTTGTCTGGATAACTTTATCGTTCATGGTTCTAGTTGAAGACGTAGCTTTATTTACGGGTTCGGTTTCCTATGTTTGAGTTCCAACTTTTTCCACCTCAGACTCTTGAGTACTTACTCTTCTAGTTTTGTTGTTGGGTAATGGGGTCTCGTCCGAAGGAGGCTCATAAGCTTGGCCTCTTTGAAGGATTTTCTTGGGTTGAGTCGTGGAGGTGGGCTTATTTTTAGATCTTAGGTTGTACTTTGGTTGAAAATCGACCATCATTATCTCGGTTTCTGGTTGAGATTCATAGAGATCAGTGTGATCACCTTCTTCATCTTCATTTGACGATTGTGGTGTGTGCAAAGATTTTTCATAGTCTTCGCGAGTCAGATATGGTTGACTACAGTCATCACCGAAGTTCGTGACGTCATTATCTGAATCTTTGTAGTCTTGAAAATCGTTCGCTCCTATAAAATTTTCAGTCTTTAAAGGAGCCTGTATCTTTTGATGCTCATTTTTTATTTGTCTTTGTTGATTAGGAGGGTTTTGATTCCTCTTGAATTCTTTTTTGGGGTAAGAGTCAGCCTTGGCCTGTTCGAGTTCCATTCTGGATATTTTATTTGACAGTTCTTTGATCACTCTAGCCATATCGTCCACCCTATCGTCTGAGGATCTATTGTACCCTGAAGGACCCACTTGTTCTCTGAAACGCTTGGTCTCTCGGTTTCCAGTCTCCACTCTAGCCTCAAGTTTACCCGAAGCCATCATATTAGATTCTATCTTTACTGCATCGTCCTACATACGGTTTAAGGTGTCTCCCCTTCGCTCTCGCAAAAGTAGCGTGAAATCTGGCTCAAAAGCTCCGACGAAAGTCACTTTGGCCGCGGGTTGAGATGGTTTGACTTCAGTTGGGATTTTACTGTATAGTTTGTTGAATCTCTGAATGAATTCCATGACTGTTTCTAAGTTCTTTTTCTTCAAAGACCCAAATTCGGTTAGATAATAGAGATGGTCTTTTCGCTCGCCCCATTGTCTGAGGAAAGCATCTTCCAAAGCGTCATATGATAGGATAGAGGCTACGGGTAGGCTCTGAAATCAAGTTCGGACCTGACCTTCAAAATTTTGGACAAGGAGTCTCAAATACACATCCTCGTGCTCGATACCGAAGATATCTGCGAATTGGTTGAAAAAATTAATATGTTCGACTGCAGTCAGATCCCCCTCTCCGGTGAATTTCGGTAAATTTTTTATGTAGTTTTCTGGAAGATAGTGTAGGGGGACAGGCAATACTAACGGAGTGAATCTGGCTGCAACTTTCGTGAAAACTCTGGGAGGGGGGGGAGGCCCCTGGCCTCCACCTCCTCCAAGAGGGGCTCCTCCACCTCCCCCTAGAGGAACTCCTCCCCCTCCTCCTCCAATAAACCCTCCTCCTCCTCCTATAAACCCTCCACCTCCTCCTCCGGCGGATGCCATCATTGTTTGTGGAGAGTTATAAAGGGGGTTTTGGAAAATAAAAAGGGAATCTTTATTTTCTTCGCGAAGAGGAAAATCTGATGAGGAAAGATAAGGGACGCGAGGACTCGGTTCCTCGTATTTGCAAGAGACGGAATTAGGAAAACCGACGGGTGTGAGAAATGAGTGTGTAACACACTCTTCAAAATTTGGTGAATTTGAGAAATTCAACTGAAGAAAATATGGTATTTTAAGAGCCGGCGAATCTCCTAGAGGGCCCTTTCCCTTTGTGCTGAGGGGATTGTGGGATGAAACTCACTCCTAATTTTGGAGCGGATGGGCGTTGAACCTTTAGCGTCGAAGCGAGGACTGAGCGAAGTTGGGGATTCAGAAGGACTCTCAGTATTCAGTGATGGGGCTTCAAGTTGGTAAACTGCGGCGATTGGCCTAAAAGAACCTCTCGTCTTTAGAATTTTTTCGGGATCGGTAACGAGCGTAATCTGCGTACCATCAGGGTTTTGTTTGGTATTCCTTCGACTAAATGCCAGTTTATTTCTTGTGGAGTCGCCAAGTGAAAGATAAAAAATCCTTAAAAGGTGTGTACCCGTTGTTCACTATCAATGGGTAACACTTTCAATGAAAACAATTTGTCGTTTTCCTAGGGAAATTTTTTTCGTAACTTCGGTCCCCGACAACGGCGCCAGTAATATGTTGTTCCTGAGTTTGTACTTAAGGCTTAAAAGTACAGTGTCAAGGCATCCGAAAGTGGGTAATAGGTGTAGAAGAGGGAAGAGTAAACCTTCGGTAAAGGAAACTAGGGAAGATCTCTACGTTGGCTCTGTCTAGCTTCCAATTGTTCTTCGGTAGTTATGTGTCGTTCAATGGCTGTCCATGGTTGTTCAAGTTCGACCCAGTTAGTTTCCGTTTTAAGAATGATGTCGAAGAGATTTAAGGCAATGTGCGTTTGATTCGATAGTCCGGGTTCAACGTTAGGTTGAGTTGGTACAGGAACTGTCATGGAGGAACAGTAAAGGTAGGAAATACTTTAAAAGCGATTAAGTGTTGTCTCAGTTGGTCGTATAAAGAGGACTTACGGTTGTAGAAATAAAATATGGATGCAAATCTAAGGCTCATTCTCGTAACTGTATTATATTTTAATAAAAGGTGTGGAGTGGGAGAAAAACATTTAGTTGTATATAATGCAAGGCTCATGTCAAAGGGAAATCTCACATATAAACAAAAGATGAAATTAGTAAGGAAATAAATGATGTAACAAAGAATATATGTAGAATTCCAAAAATGCAGATTGGTCTTACACCCGCTGATAGCTGGTGCAGAGGAAAGACAATAAACACTTACAGAATACCCAAATTCATTCGTTATAATAGTGGTCGTACTAAATTATAATGAAGCACATCAATTATGAATACGAATTGAAATGAAAAAATAAGATACAAGGAAGAAAACTTGTAATACAGTAGTGACGGAATTGAGAATCTCCAGATCTTCTTGTATTAACTCAACGTAAAAACTCTATTACAAACGAGTCAAAAAGGTCTAGCCTCATTTCTTTGTTTTGGGGATATATTTATACAATTTTTACAAAGCAGATAGAATCTCAACAGTCGGAAAATTTTGGTTATGACAGAGGAGAGAGCAATCACTCCATTTCTCCTACTATGTCTTCACTTGATGCCAGGCGTTTGTCGTCTCGCAGACTCAGTGCAGGCGATACATCTTTCCACTAGCTGGGATATGAGCTGCGATGGTTCTGCTTGACAGCTGGCCTCGACGAAGTAACATTCTTGGGCCAACTGCGACAGCTTGTCCTCCATTTGCGCGTCGATGATATCGAGGGCACTTAGTTGCGCACTGGGCTCGATCATGTACCTATCAACATGGATCATATCCACCGCATTCATCTGAGAGATATCAGCCGAATCTCTTTCTTCCTTATCTTTCATATCAAGTGAGATCTGCTCCACATTCATTTGCATCAACGCTTCGGCATTGCCTCCGCTGTCAATGCCCAACAACTCGCCATCTATAGAATTAAAAACTTCTTCCAGGGAAATGGTTAGCTTTTGGGCCTGCTCCTTGCCCATGGCGATGTTGAGCTCCCAATCCTTCAACATAATATTTCCTCGAGTTTGCTCCGAAACGGTGAACCTGGGAGCACCCGCTGAAACCCGGTTGTTAGTGGCTATCACCGCCTCCTAGAAGGAAATTCGAGCTGCTCCTGCATCCCTTTCTCTTGCTGATAAATTCTCGGAAACTTGATGGATCAACATACAGCTTTCCTGAATCGCTCCCACCTTGGTGAGAAAATTCTGTTGTGCCGAAGAGATTCTGCTCTGAATCTCGATCGCTTGGGACTTAAATATCCCTATGTCTATCATTTTTCTCTCGGCGATTTCTACCCGAGCCTGCAGCTGTTCGATCAAACTCTCCTGTTGGCTCGCCTTCGTTCAACCATCTCGGACCACCAACTATGCTTGCTCGAGCTTAGCTCTGAGCACCTCTATTTCATTTTTGTCGGCCAATCAGGCCTGTTCTATTTCCACGCTAGCCTAACCCTTAGCGTTCTCCACGGCTGTGGCCAATATAGCCTCAAGGGTCCTGATTAGGCGATTCTTCCTTTTTAGTTGGTTCTTCAAAATACCGACTGAGAATTGATTTGCTGAAGCATACGCTCCCAGCGTTCCTGCAATTTCGGTGGCGAATTTCTCATTCTTTTTATCTTTTACATCTGTCATAACTTTATACTTTTTATCAGTCGACTCTCCCTCCTGGTAGAATTCTCTTTTTACTACTGCTTTTCTCTTTTTATCAAAGAAAAACTCATTCGGAGGAAGTTCTTCTGCTCTTATGGGCCTCAACTCCTCATTAAATATCCATCCTTCTTCGATATTTCCCTGCGTAGACTGCAAGGGGGTGATGGAAGTGATGGGTTCCCTGATTTGTTTCACCGATTTTCCTGGGGTGTCGACCGGGTCTGGCTTCTCTGGCGATTCCGGGGTCTTTGTCTCGGTCTCGGGATTATGCTTCTTTGGCGGGTCTGGAGTCTGTACCTCTGCTTCGGGTTTCTTCGTTTGTTTCTCCTCATCCTGTTTTGTTCCCGAGTCAGGAGTAGCATCTTTGGAGCCTTCCACATCCTTCTGTTTTGTCTCAGAAACACCTGGACTCTCACCTTGCAACACAGCGGGGAGACAACTTCATCTATTTTTCTAGAATCTCAATATAGCGGCTGTGTCTTCGGGTGCCAAGGATTGGATCCGGGCTAGAACTTCTTCATAAGACCTCGCCCCTCAGAGGACGTCATCCAGGGGAGAATTCTCATGCTCAAATATCTTGAGCCCACAATTAGCTAAATGGTTGCTCACAACCTTCTGCGGATCATGTTTCTTATACTCGATGGATACCAAATTTAGGTCTTCCAGGGCTGCTGCCTCGGCTTTGGCATGCCCAAAATATAATAAAGAATAAGGATTTAACCGAATGGGAAAAGACATCCATACCTTCTTTGAGTACCCTTTGAGTTCTTTACTCACACCACTGATTACCGTCTGTCAGGCGACCTCGCGACAAGCTAGCTTGTCAGGAATGAACAATGGTAGCGCATTAGGGGGAATAGAAGCCCCGAAAACTCTGAAGTATGAAAACTCTGCCTCCACGTACCAGTCCGCTATGCTGCTCAAATTAGTAGCAAGGCTGTCAGAAATACGAGGTGGTGGGTGACCAAAAATGGCGATATGCAGGGGCACCATCACCCAGTTAAAAATTTCACAGGCGAAACTTTCTTCTTTGTTCTCCCATAGTTTGTCATGATATACATGTATGGGTTTTTCCTGGGCTGGAGTCCAACCCCACCTCATCAATGGGAATGGTGTCATAGAACAGATTGCGTCCATGATGTATGCGGACATGAAGAATGATGACGTCTTCCCACTCTCCTTCTGCTCCCGATACTCTGTGGCCCGATTTGCCAAGCTATCCGAAAGCAACTTTGCCCAATTAAAAGAGCAACCTTCCGCGACCTAAAACATAAGAGGCACCCATGCAAGGAAAAAATGCAATGTTCCCTCTCTCCCATATAACCGGCACATTATCGTAGCCACATATTTATACTGTAGTTCCAATGAAGCGATTGAATAAATGTCGTGGTCATTAGCTCTGAACTTTGTGGTGCGTGAAACCCAATCCTTTATCAAACCTGACATGGTTTTATCATACTGTGTGCACTCCTTCTCCTTGAATTCCTCCAGGAACTCAATGCCATATGTGTAGTTGAATGTCGTGGGTAGTTTATACATGGTTTTCACATGCTCAGGCCTAAAGGTCCCTACGGTGACTCTCTGTTCATTCATGATAGTCCTGGTTGGTAAGTCTACATGATCTAAAGCCCATCAGACCATGTCATAATATGGAAACAACCGTGGTCTGGCTGCTACCTTGTGCATTCCAGATTGAACGACTATTTTGTACTTGGTGTTCAAATCATCTCTTTCGTTGTCATCGGAGTCGTCTGAATAATCCACCAACTCAGATTGCAGAATGTCTGAAACAAATGACCAGTTAGGGACCGAGTCGACACTTCGGGGAGAAGTATCAGAGACATTATCCGAGCCTTGTCCTGCAACCTCGACATTTTCCTTTGCTGCTTTCCGCAGAGCCATGGCTGAAGCTGACGTTTTAGCTCTTCTGCGATAGAACTGCGTATACATACAGAAGTAAGTTTACTCAGAAGTGATGAGCTCTGCGTGCTATGAAAATGCATTTGTTACAATGTAATGCAGCTCTCACATATATTTGAAAAACTCGATACCTTTCAAAACCAACCTGTCAATTCGAAATTAGAAATAAATTTATGTCGTAAACTCCGATCTTACACACAGATTTACCCTATTTTCCCATTAATGTTATAAATTTTGGCGGTTTAAAAGTCAGTTTGCGTATGGAGTGAAAATGCTTCTTCGAGAAATGGGCAAGCCTCGAAACTCGGGATAAGTCTTGATTTAACTTAATTAATCCAAATTTGGCTATGTTAATCAATTTCTCGCTATTCGTTATCTCGTAAATTTTCTGTTAACATTTTGAGTTTCCAACTCCCGAGACCGCGAGGACCGAGTTTGGTTTAATTAAAGGAAATCACGATTTAGGGCCTGATTTATTTTATAATCATTTTATTCACCATGTCGCAACATGGAATTTCGAGGATAAGTTTCTAGGAGATTTATATGCCGAGTTGCGAAACCGCGAAATCATGATAACAAGGTTTAATTAAGGTGGAAATAATCTTGAATTAAGTGATTAATTAATCCTGTTATAATTACATCGTGACTTCGTGGGTCGGGGTTCGGAAGCTGTAACTTTTGAAAAATATAGTACCGAGTGACGAAATGCCGAGAACAACTTTTACCACGGTTAGCTTTTTCCTTTAATATTTGACCTGGGTTATCAAGACGAGACCTCATGATCTCGGCCCTCGGGACTATAAAAGTAAAAAATTTGGTTTGGAGAACGCCGAGGCGCGAGACCCCGACGATGTCTAATCATGAGTTGAAGGATTTTACCTTGGTTACCGCTTTGAGTGAAAAATTTAAATGAATTCGCCACTTTGTGACTCGGGACATGTGAATTCATGAATTATAGTATCCGATCTGCGAGATTCCGAAGTGGAGCGAAAAGAGGGAACATTTTCACGAAATGCAGGACTTGCTTCGAGAGCGGAAAAACTATAGCTGCTTGCGTGATCAGGCACTTAGAGATCATCGATCTCTCGGAGGGAAAAGGAAAACCATCTTTAGATTTCAAGCATCGAAATGAAAATTGTGATGGGTTAAAAACAAAGGCGGCTCCAACAGAACCTTTCCTCGAATTCGATCCCATATTCTTATTGTCGTATCTGTTTTTTTTCTATAAAAAAGAAACATGCAAGGTATAAGTATATTCGTTTTTCATCCATTTGAAGTGCATCGTAACTTATTTGAAGATTATTTTCTATGTCTTCTAGAAGTATATGTTCAAGTCTTTCCAAAAAACACAGGTCAACATTTCAATAAAGAAGAGCTCCAAACACTTTCAAAGACAAAGGTAGTCGATTGCATGATTTTAAATACTTATCGACTAGACCTTCAAATCCTCAAAGTGGATGGCACTGGGTGAAGGTATGCAAGGAGAAGAGATCTTGGAAATGTTGTGGATTAAGGCCAATTAACTTATAAATTGATGACTCTTCCACTCTAGACCTTGTGAGAACATATAATAACATCTATGTCTCGAGATGTAATCAATATTAATTTGTTGATTAACATCTATGTCCCCAGAAGTGTATCTAATTGATTAACACGTTCTACATCATCTAAAATTACCAACGCATGAAGAGATGACAAACATATTTCAAGCATCTCTATTCCTTCACTAACACTTTTTATTTTTTCTTCTCTTAGAGTGAAGCCCTCAAGAAGTTTTCTCTACAATAATTCTAAAGAGGTTTTACTTGCATTCTCTCTTACATCAAACAAAAAGTAAGATCTATTGTAGTGTGACCTCTTCCTATTGAAAATTTATTTAACCAACGTTGTCTTCCCCATACCACTCAAGCCTATGATCCTGATGACCTGAGGTTTGTCACTATGCTACCGATGTTGCACCAATAATTCTTTAATTTCAAAATCTTTAATCTTTTCATCCAAACTAGTTGGATGTTCTGCCACATCGAAACATGTTTTACTCACCATTTGGGACACATAATCAACGACCTTCTCGGGTAGCTCCCCCTCGTACCTATTTATTCTCATGAAAACAAATAAAACTATAAGTAAAGAAACTTACATATTGAATACATAGAGGGAAAGTTTGACTTCTCACCTGTTAAGCTTATCAAGCTCTAGCCCACTTATTCCTGCAACAGAAGAGAGAGAAATCCTCCAATTTTCAATGGTGGTGGAGTTGTAGCGTGGTTGAGAATCATACGCTCTCTTCTTTTTGAGGTTTCATAGGGATTCAACATAGACTCCTTCCCCTTGTGTTCATCAGAGCTCAGTGGGCTTAACACGGAAAAACACAGGAATAATGGGAGCCTTTGGCAACACCATCAGGAGGAGGTCATTGAGACACCACTATGACTTTCCATATGCATATGCAGGAAACAAATAGCCACATGGAAGGAGCCGGTTTTAATAGCGTCTTGTACGAAAGAAGTTAAAGTATTCCCCACTTGAATTTCCACGTTGTCCCAAAAGACTCGAAATCCATGTCAAACTAGGTGACGATAAAGATGGATAGCGAAGGTATTTTTTGTATATAAACCATTGATAAAGTGTCAAAAGATTGTAAGGTGTTAGGTGCATTCTGTAACTTGTAGAAAAAGACGATTCATGCTCTGCGTAGGAAGAGACATCAATTCCATAGTTTTCTTCGATTCCATATGCACCACTAGTGGCATGCAAAACAAAGGTTCAACTTTGTGCAGACTCAAAACATATTCAAACAAGTGTTGCATGGCAGCGTCATCCCTGCCGAGTTGGAATGGGAATAAATGCACTGTTATGGTGGGATCGAGGGAGAAATAGAAGACCGAAGTAGCGGACACGTGGGAAGTAACATGAAGTATAGGTGGTATCCATGCAGAAAATGACTCGTGCCGCTATGTGACATGCCAGCCACGAGACATCGGGTTGGTACATGACTCTGGGAGAATGTCAATGCAGAAGTAAGGCCGGAGCCCTGAAGAGTCGAAGTCCCAATTCCAAAGTTAGTTAATCATAGTATTATATTAATATGGGGTTAACAAGTAATTAGCGAGAAAGTGACTTTGTGAGAGCATTTTATTCTATTAAATAGATCATTTGAATTGTCTGTCTCTATATGTGTTAGGATAAATAAAGTTATATGCAGTGGACGAGAAAGAAATATATATATATATATATAAAATGTGTCTAGTGTCGAAGTAGTTTTCCCTATACATTTGCATAAATTATCTATTTGAAGTTGTTAATTTCTCTCCAGGAAGAGGGCATCTTTGTATATCACCAACCGAGCATTTAATCTGTTAGCACAGAAATGACAATTAATCTGTTAATTTCTTGAAGATTAATCTGTTAGCACCAAAACGACAACCTAACGAGGATCTCAATCCTATTGCATTTTTTATAGATGTGATACTCTTGTTTAAGTTTTTTCCTGGGGTGTGTATAGTTCAAATATGGAACTTAGAAAAATTCTGTCGTAATGGCTTGAAACAATACAAAAGGATAGTAGAAATTTTTATTTTTTTTGTTTTGAAATAAAGGTTCCTGGAAAAAAGGACCAAGAATCACACACATTAAACATTCAAATTTAATAAACACAATTTCCTGACATCTAACATAGTTGAAGATAAAAAATTCTCATCACATAAAAAATAAAAGAAGATGATTGATATGCATAAAGAGAACTAATTTAGCATTCCAAAAACAGGTTCACAAGGCACCGTCGAGATTGTTCCCGAAGTAGTTTTCTTTGAAATTTATCAAAAATTAATAATGTTTGTTATATATTTGTGGAAATTTAAATTCATTTTTCATATAGACTGGGATTGGGCTCCCACGGACCATAAAAGAAATAAGTACAAGAAATAGGACTGTAGAAAGAAGAAGTGGGCGACGGTAGAGAGGAGGACCTTAAAAAAAGAAATTGGAAGTTATCAATCTTTGGTTAGAGATTTCTATTTAAAGAGGTGGAATAATTGGATTGATAAAGAAAGAAAGATGTGATCAGTATAGACTTACTATGATGATATCTATTTCTCCCTTTTCTATTTACTTCTTGATGCCTTTTTATTTCTCTCGTCGACGACGACTAGAATCATGCCAACTGGTTGTTGCCCTTTGTCGGTGAGCTTGTCGATTCCCCTTTAGATCCATTCTTCAATGTAGCTTCTCTTGGGGGTCACGTTGATCTCATCTCGGATTTTTATGTTGAAAAGTTCAGTTTCCTTAGATCAAGAGAAATACTATGCAGAGCCTGTTCAATCTCTTCGTTCTATGCCGAATAGTCCACTAGCCAGTTGTCCATGTCATCTTGACCATATTCAAGGATGCCGTAAAACTTTTCCAAAGAAAAATCCTTTAAAATATCAACTTGTTCATTGAAGGCTTGCTTGGTTAAGGACAAGGACTTGAGGATTAATTTTGGGTCTTGAACCTCATTGGTACTTCTGGCTAAGTCTATTTCGGCCAGGTTTCTGAATAATTCTTCTTTCTCTGATATGTCTTGTTCACATGAATCGACAATGAGATGTAGGTTCTTAACTTTCTCTTTCCAGCATGATTTTAATTGTTTGATACGATTTGGGGAAGGGAGATCTTCTTGTCTTCTTTTGAGATCTCACATGTTGGTGACATGGTTTCCCAAAGGGATCATCATCTCTAGATAGAAACGTTCTTCATTTTTTAAATTCGCATGAAAATGTTCATGCAAAGCATGTGCCCTCGTTCCAAGGGAAGCTATATTTTGTGATGTTTCCCAGGCTTCAGTAACTAGCTCCATTATTTTCTTGATATTCTTCTCCACATAGCCTCTACAGGATGTGAGGAGGCTGCAAGATCCTTTTAACTTGGTTGCAGGGGTGGAAGGCACAATTTTTGCTAAAGGAATGGAAAACAATGGGGTAGGAATCAAAGCTTCCTCCAATTCCTTGATTTTGTCATTCAGTATGGCATTCTCCACTTCAATGCCTCCAATGGAATTATCAAGAGAATATTTGGTTGCTCGGTGAAGTAGGCATATTTGGGACGACTGGATGTTCCTAAGGTTAATCTATGAACGAGATTTTTCTTTCTTATTTCTTATATCTCTCTTTTCAATAATTAAATTTTTAGATTGGCTGTCAAAAACAACGCTCTGGAATATGAAGGATTCATCTTTGTAAAAAATGTTGGTCTCATCTATTTCCATTATGGAACCATGGTGCATCGTGTCCGCGGGCCGATCAACATTGCAGAATACGTTATCCATAGAAGTCTCAAGTTCCATGTCCTCACTTTCAGTTTCGGGCTCTTTCGCTTTCCCTACAACATTTTTTCTCTTCTTTGTCACGCGAAGCTTGTGAGAACTATCAATTTTTCTGCAAGGAGGGTTCTTATCTCCTCCTCCGTTTGAAGAATTATGGGTTGCTTTCTTACTGGGGTAGGTAGTTGGAGTGATGCTCCGTTATGTCATGCTCTTGGGAGTGCTAGTTGGGGATTGGACACTCTTCTCACCAGAGCCTTTTCCCTATTGTTTGTACAATTCAGTTGTGCTTTGCAATGTATCTACTTCGCCATCGTTAGGAGAAAGAGTGTTGTCATCATTGTCTATGTCTTCATTTAGGCATGTATGTATAAAATATATGCTAAAGCCAATTGCTAATAAATTTTCTAGAAAAATCCCATCAGGGTCGAACCTTCTTATCCTTTCAGCATATCTTAGGTTCAAGTTGTTGAAATGGCCTGCGAATTCATCAATCTTGTTGATGTTCCTGAACACAAAGTCCCTGAATTTCCAGGGAAGAGGAATGAACTTATTTTTTCTCTTCTCGTGGAAAAAATGCAACCAGCAGTTGTATTGTCTTGCTATTTCTGTAACAAACATCTTGTCCGTGATGTGAAATGTAAGGAAAGCAGGATTTTCCTTGGAGCCAAAAATCATTATTACACTGTAATTTTCCATTTGTTCAAGTGTCTCCTTCCTATCCAAAAACTTGGTTTTCTGGCCAGACATTCGGGGAGTATCCTTTCCTAACAATAAATCTTTGAAAACTGAGACAAAGTCATTAAAAACCTCATAAAAACAATGGGAGGCCTTGTGCCTCCACAAGGCCTGGTACCAGAAGGTTACTGGGTCAAATTCATAGTTTACCTTCTTGGACAAAGACAATTTTGGAAACGGACAACAATGTGTTATCGCGGAAACCAAGTAGGATGACAAATAAATTTATTCTCTTCTTTGAATAGTGACAATTGGGAACAAATTTCAATGGAAATTAGCTTCCCCCAATAAAAAATGGATTGTTCCTTGACTGTGAAATACAAAATATAAAGAACCATACGAGAAATGCTTGATGTGGACTCCTGTCCCGTTATTCTTTTAAACAACCAGGCAATTTCCTGGAATGGATTTCTAAAAGAACTAACTTGCAACTTTGTGATATATTCAGGAATTGTTGTCGGGTCTTCCAGGAACTTGGGTAAGAGGTTGAACCCGTTATCATGCTTTTTTAGGAACTTCTTGCAGTCTTGTCCTCTGAAAGTCAATGTTGGCTACGACAATCTTAACATCTTGCGAAAGACCTGAGGTGACAAAGAAATATGAGAATGGTTGCACAGTGGAATAATTATTTGGCTTGAAATATATTTTTCATTGCACCAAGAGACCAACTCCTTACAATAAAAAACTTCAGGGACGCATCCTACATGAGCGATTCCAGAGGTCCAAATTACTTTGTTCTAGGCGGAATGGGATGAATAGTAAGAGTATGCCCTAGACCACTGGAATTTCTGGTCCTCACGCTCGAAGATATTCACTGTATCTCCACAAAACTGTTGTCGAGTTACTGCCATAAGTTTACGAGAACATCTGTTTTCTCCAGACGATGTTTGAAATGAACAGTTGGAAGGGATAATATAACCCTTAACAAATGTTGGTCCAATGCATGTGAATGGGAGATATCCTTGAGCCTTTCGCTCATTAATGAAAATCTTGACGATTGTTGCATGATGAGTTGTTAGCATTAAAGACTAGTAATTGCATACTTAGAAGTGTGAAGGTGGCAGATACGACAAAGAACAATTAAGGATTGGAGATTTTGTCAACCTGCCAACGCGATGACCTGCAAAAGACATTCCATGCTGTTTGAGATGAACAATCGAAAGGGATAATATAACCCTACATAGATCTTGGTTTAATGTGTATTAATGGGAGATCTCCTCGAGTGTTTTGCTCATTAATGACAATCTTGAGGGTTCTTGCATGACGAGTTGTTAGCATTAAATCTTACTAATTGCATATTTAGAAAGAAGTACGAAGGTGGCATGGACGAGGAAGAGCAATTAAGGAATTCCTAATTAACGAAAGTGGTTGGTCGTGCTTCAAAATAGGGTTACAAGGTATAACTAGGAGAGGTGAGGGCCCGATGGTCAAATTGTATGTCTCAGAAGTTTCGATTGAAAAATGCATAACATAGAAGAGGGAATGATGGGGCAGTCCAATGGTCAATTTTTATATCACGGAACTCTAGGTACTGTTTGCGGGCCACAGAACATTGGAAGTGCAATTATGAGGCCGCCTATCCGGGAACCCACAATAAAAAAAGTGGCTAAGTATGGAATAGGGAAACGGTAGGGTGGACTCGTTTTGGATAATATATTTAAATTTGTAATAGATATCCCATTGCCTGGTAAGATATTTTCTGCATGTTTCTAGGCAAGTTGTGTAGCGATAGTCAATGTGACTATCTTGTCGAGCCTTTTGCTTATTAATGACGATATTTACGGTTGTTGCATGATGAACTGTTGGCATTAAACCTTGGTCATTGCATACTTGGAAAGAAGTGAGAAGGTGGCGGGCACAGGAAACAGTGGCTAGGAATTGGAGATTTCGTGAACCCGCCAACCCGAGGATCCGCGAAAGAGATTCCAAGAAATGGGCAAGTATGGAAAGCAGTCATATGAGCTTCAAACTAGGGTGAGAAGGGTTCTGCAGGAGACATGATGCCCCGATGATCAAATTATATGTCTCGGAAATTTTGAGTGAAAAATGTGTAACATGGAAGAGGGGATGATGTGGGAGTCTGCCAGTCAATTTGTATATCGCGGAAGTCTGGGAGATCTCTTCGAGCCTTTTGTTCATTAATGGTAATATTTACAGTTCCTGCATGATGACCTATTAGCATTAAATCTTACTAATTGCATATTGAAAAAGAAGTGTGAAGGTGGCGGGGATAGGGAACAACAATTAAGGAATGGCTAATTATTGAAAGCAGTCAGTCGGGCTTCAAAATAGGGTTACATGGTATAACTAGCAAAGGTGAGGGCCCGAGGGTCAAATTGTATGTCTCGAAAGTGTTGACTGCAAAACGTGTAACACAGAAGAGGGCATGATGTGGTAGTCCAACGGTCAATTTGTATATCGTGGAACTTCGAGTATTGTTTGCAAGTTGCTGAACATTGGAAACACAATATTGAGCCTGCCTATCCGGGACCTCGCAATCGAAAAAGTGGCTATGTATGGAATAGGGAAACAGTAGGCCGGACTCGTTTTCACTAATATATTTAAATTTGTAATAGATATCCCATTAACTGGAAAGATCTTTTCTGCATGTTTCTGGACAAGTTGTGTAGGGATAGTCAATGTGACTGTCTCCTCGAGCCTTTTGCTTATTAATGATGATCTTTATGGTTGTTGCATGATGAACTATTAGCATTAAACCTTATTTGTTTCATATTTGGAAATAAGTACGAAGGTAGCGGGCACATGAAACAATGACTAGGAATTGGAGATTTCGTGAACCCGCCAACCTGAGGATCCAAAATAGGGTGACAATGGTGACAAGGTTTCCGCAGAAGACGTGAGGCCCCGACGATCAAATTGTATGGCTTGAAAATTTTGAGTGTAGAATGTGTAACACGAAAGAGGGGATGATGTGGAAGTCCGAAAATCAATTTGTATATCGTGGAGGTTTGGGTGTTGTTTGTAGGTCACAAAACAATGGAAGTGAAATCTATAGGTCGCTTGCCCAGGAATCCGTGTTCAAAAAAGTGGTTATGTATGGAATGGGGAAGCGGTCGGTAATAGGGAGGTTGATTTCGTAGATTGTGCTACTTGGGGTGGAATTGTATATCACAGAATTACTAGGTGCAAGATGTATATCATGGAACACAGGGAAAAAATTGGGTAAGTATGGAAAGGAACAACGATCGGACAGAGTGTCGTAAATGGCAGTTTAATGCATGTTAATGGGAGATGTCCTAGAGGTTTTTGCGTGTTAATGCCAATTGTTTCGTACCAGTTTGTTGAGTTGTCACCAGTAAAATCATAATTAATGTGCATTAGAAAGGTGCGAAGGTGGTGGGGATGGAAGGCAATGATAAATTCTTTGAAACTTTTGTGAACCCAGGTAGAGTAAATCTTGCGAGTTCGAGGAGTCCAGGTTGGAATTGTAGATCATGAAAGTTTTGGGTTAAACATGTATCTGACAGAAAGAGTGACAGGAGAGTTCGATAGCGCCAACCCCGAAAACTGTGGCCATAAATTGGCTAAGAATGGAAAGGAACGATGGTCGGTCGGACTTGTGATATGAGGATATAGATGGATATGAGGATCTGTCAGTCCGCCAACCCGAGAACCCACGATCATAGAAAGGCGACTAAGTATATAACCATAAAGGGATAATAGAGGGGAACAAGAAAAGGTGAAAATGGGGTAAGTATCTCACAGAACAACATCTATTATTCATTTATTAATGCCAATCTTTTTGAACCTATGATGTGAGTTGTCACTAGAAAAAGAATAATGAATATGCATTGGGAAGGGCGCGAATGTGGCAGGGATGGAAGAGAGCAATAAATGGTTTGAAACTTTTGTGAACCAAGGTATAGTGAAGCTGGTGAGTTGGAGGAGTCTGGGGCTGAAATGTAGATCACATAAATTTTGGGTGCAAGATGTATATGACGGAACACAAAGCATAAGATTTCGATAGTGCTAACCTAGAACCCGACGATCAGATAATTGGCTAAGTATTGAAAGGGATGGCGGTTGATCGGGCTCATGATATGATGATATAGATGAATATGAGAATATGTCGTTCTGCCAACCCAAGAAGCGGTGACCATATAAATGCGACTAAGTATAAAACCAAAAAGGGATAATAGAGGGGAAGAAGACAAGGGAAAAAGGGTAAAGTATAGAGGAGGGAAAAGAAAGGGAGAAACAAACATTTAGTCTCAGCTATGTAATATACTTGGAGGTCGACAAAGTCAACTTCAAGTTTAAAGAGAATTTGTTTATATTTATTCGAATAGTATTCATATTAATATATCTTAATAGATTATTTGTGGTCCAAATGTAAACCATCTTCCAATATGTAGGGTGTTTTTCGGTTCGCAAATTTCACTCAAACCCATAAGAAATAGAAAAATAAATATATGACATAACATTTTTATATGCAAGGATATTCTCAAATATAAGAAGTTGTAATATATGCACAATGTTGAACAGGAACATGACGTCAACACCTGAGTTTCCATGTTGAAATAGAGTCATTCATTGACTCTATTTCTGCGGCCCTGAAGAATGAAAGCAGGACGAGCTTACCGATTTGTTTCTTAAGTATAGGGTGGGCACCACAGAAGTATGTCCCATCACAAATTATTCTTCCATGTAAATTGTAGGGAGAGAATAGAGTAGCTTTTATTTAGATCGAAGTGTTGGGAAGGGGAAAAAAAGCGTGTCGTGCATGTTTAACTACGGATCAAAGAGCGTCTTAAATTCTTGTAGAAAGAGGTTGAATTCATCTATCAATAGATGTACAAGAAAATGAGTAAATTTAAAAGAAAAATACAAAATTAAAAAAAAAACAATATTAAACATTGGAAAACACCATACAACAAACTCAAATATTTTATATTCAGATAAACTAGGTTACAAAATACATCTGAAATTATTCCCCAAAGTAGCTCTCTTGGAATTTGTAAACAAATATATATTTCAACGCATATTCTTTGAAATTTAAATGTGTTTTCCATAATGACTGGGATTGGGGCTCTCGTGGACCATAAAGAAAATATGTACAAGAAAGATTGTAGAAAGAAGAAAGTCGGTGATGGAAGACATCAATACCTGGAAAAAAGAGAGACAAAATTGTCAGTCCTGGGTTAAACCTTTCTATTTAAAGAGGTAGACTAACTGGATGAAGACATTGACAAAGACAGAAGAATGTGATCAGTATGAACTTACTATGATGTTTTCACATGCCTTGTCATTTTCTCGTTGATGTCCTTTTATGGGTTTCCTCGGCAGTTATGCAAACCATCTCAAGTGTCATTTGCCCTTCATTAGAAATCTTGTCGACAACGTTTTTGAACCACTCCTCGATGTATCTCTTGATGGTCGTCACGTTGGTTTCATACCGGATTTTTATACTGAAGAATTTACTTTCCAAGTCCCTTAGATCAATAGAGAGGTTGTGAAATGCTTCTTCAATATCTTGGTTTTAAATCCAATAATCAACTAGACAGTTTTTTTCACACCATCTTCACCATATTCAAGAATGGTATAGAAATTTTCAAATGAAAGTCTTTTATAGATTTCAAATTGATCAACAAATGCTTGCCTGGTAAAAAACAACGAGTTGAATATCAATTTCGGGCCTTGGACTTCATGGGTGTTGCTAGCTAGATCTATCTCATTTAGCTTCTTGAATAGTTTGTCTCTTCTAGATATGGCCTCGATACATTAGCTTTTTATGCAATATTTTGTACTTTGATAAGTGTTAATTTCCCTATGTCATTGAAAACTTGGGGTTTAAGGTGCCTTCCTTGTAATGTTCCTGGTCATCTAGATATGAGACAACTTAGAGATGTGATTCAGGCCCAATTCAAAGATGAGGGAGTGGTTTTATGTGAAGTCATCTTTGGGGGAAAAAAACTATGTTAGACAACATAAATTGAGAAAAAAAATTCAAGTATCTTATGATTGGTATTCTCCCTGTATTCGATTGTTTGTTTGGTTGAAAGGCTTGCCTAAAGATTTGTATGTTGAATTTCTTTGTTTTATTGTTGTAAATTGGAAGGGACATTCAAGTCACCTGCATAATGCTCCTTTGTTGAAGTATATAGCTTCTTCCAACAACACATATTTGGAAAGTGTATCAAATGTTGCAGACCACACCAAAATCTATGTTTCGTCATAGGAGTGGCACATATCGTGGCTCACAAAATGGTCTGGAATATTCAGAAGTGATGCCAAATATTACTCCATGCCCAAATATACTCAGAAGGAAATTATAAATTTGGATCCTCGCGAAGGTGAGAAACTATATGAGTGGTTGAATAAACATTCTAAAATTACAGAACTTTCTATCTCAAAGTTTGTTGAGCGACTTCTAGATGTAGTAACAGACTCGACAGACAACCAACTTCTATCTCAAAGTTTGTTGAGCGACCTCTGGATGTAGTAACAGACTCGACATGCAATCAAATTTTGATCACTACTGGTACTAATGTCAAGTGTATCAAGTCATGACCCCAGGCTCCAAGTAGCTTCAGCTTCAGACATCGAAACTGGTGGTGACTCCAAGCTCCAGATAGCTTCAGCTTCAGACATCAACATTGGTGGTGGAAATGGGAACAGTGTCATCGACTGCAGAGTGGTAATGCGGTGAAAAAGTAGGCCTATCATTGTCAAAGCACTTAGACTACAAAGTTGTTAGACCTGCAAAAGAGCATCGACTTTAGTGTTGCTTTGTCACGACATTTACAATGTAGTTGTGAGTTCGGAAATCTTTGGAGGTTGCGTGTCCTGTGCGAGGATGACCTCGAAAATAGGTGCATGTCATAAATTTATTATCTGGACATTGCAGTGTTAATGCAATTGCCATAGCCGACGATGGGTTGAATGCATTGCCACAAGCAATATTAATTGTGTAATTAATTTACATCCTTGAAGGACGTGAATCCCAAACAACACCTAAAATGTTTCGACCAATCATGTGTTAAAAAAATACATTATTTTATATTTTAAAAAATAAAAAATTGTATTTTATATGTCTAACATTAGGTTGCACCCATAAATTTTTTTAAGTTAACCGAAATTAATATATAGCCAACTCAGATCCCCAGAAGTGATCAAACTCCCTAGAGCTAGTTTATTTCCATCATGTTGGTTGGGATAGAAGGATCAACCACCAGGAGAAAGAAACAAGCTAGCAATAAAATCATATGTGCAAACCCAAGTCGGGGATGGAAGCACTCTACGACCATGAAGACATTATTTCCTTATCGACCTATGATCCTGATGAACAACTTGAGAGACACTTGTGAGGAGGTCATGGCGATTTGTTTGAGAACTAGAAAAGTTAATACTTCAATCATCAAGCAACTTCTAGTTTTTTCAAATATTAGATCTACTGGAACAGAAGAAATGCATTCTCCTTATTCAAAGCATGAGAAACAACAGGAAGATTGATATTCGCTGGAAATAGCTCTGGAATTTCTACTACATCAAGGTCTCTTCTAAAGAATGAAACAAAATCATTACATGAAGGTGGTAGTAAAAGGTTATCTTCAAATATATATATATATATATATTTCATTACCTGAATACGTCAAACTTCCTGTAGGAGGTGGTAGTATAAAGTAATCTTCAGAAAGTGTTGCAAAGTCCATAGTCCAGAATTCCTTCCCATTAAATTTTCCTAGTTACTTGTTGATGGAGGCATCAAAAATTTTTGAGAGCCTCATTCCCTGATTATATACCCACCTTCAACCAGCAGGAGAATATTCTTGCAAAGAGTGGTAAGCTCTTCAACCCAAATGCAATTATTTGCATAGGAATAGTGCAAAAAATGTGCAGTAGTGATATAAAGATGATTTTATGTCGAGTATGTTACTACATCCAGAGGTCGGTGAAAAATCTTTGAGAAAGAAGTTGACTTTCTGTCAAGTTTGTTACTACACCCAGAAGTTGCTCAACAAACTTTGACATAGAAATTTCTATAATTTTAGGATGTTTATTCAACCACTCATACATTTTCTCACTCTCATGAGAATCCAAATTTATAATTTCACTTTGAGTATATTCGCGCATGGAGTAATATTTGGCGTCACTTCCGAATATTCCTGACCATTCTGTAAGCCACGATAAGTGCGACTCCTCTAACGAAAGATAAATTCTGGTGTGGTCTGCAGGATTTGATACACTCGCCAAATCTGTGTTGTTGGAAGAAGCTATATACTTCAACAAAGGAGCATTTTGCAAGTGACTTGAAAGTCCCTTCCAATTTCCAGTTAAAAAACAAAGACACTCAACATACAAATCATCAGACAGGCCTTTCAACCAGCCAAAGGATCGAATATAGGGAGAATACCAATCATAAGATACTTGAATTGTTTTTGTCTGAGTTTTTGTTAGCTTACAAAAAAAAATTCCCTCAAAGCTGACGTCACATAAAACCACTCCCTCGTCTTTTAATTGGGCCTGAATGGAATCTCTAAGTTGTCTCACATGTGGATGACCAGGAAACATTACAAGGAAGGCACCTTAAAGCCCAAGTTTTCGATGATAGAGGGAAATGGGAATAAGTATTTAAAATGAACATTGGAGGATGATAATATAATCTTCCGTAAATATTGGTTTAATGCGTTTTAATGGGAGATGTCCTCGACATTTTTGCCTATTAATGCCAATATTTTTTAATATGTGTGGTGAGTTGTCACTAATAAAGACATGATTAATGTGCATTGGAAAGGCCGCGAAGGTGACGGAGATGGATGGGAGCAAAAAATGCTTTGAAAGTTTTGTGATCCTGGAAGCCCGGGAACCCGCGAATCTGTGACAACAAGAGGTGAAGAATCGACTAAGTATGGAAAGGCGGGGCATAATGACTTAAAAAAACTAAGGTAAACTGTTTAAGATCCACAAAAAAAAAGTTCAGATCCCATAATATTGACCTCTACCAATTCGATATCAGGCGACTGGAGTGCATCTAGGGTGCTTGTGAGAAAAACTAAAGCTTTGATGAATGTTTGTTTGCATTGCAACATGTGACAGTAATTGTGTCCTGGTAGTATTTAAAATGAACACTACGGGATGGTAATATAATCTCCCGTAGATCTTGGTTTAATGCATTTTAATTGGAGATGTCCTCTAGATTTAAGGTTATTAATGCCAATCTTTTCGACCCTGCATGGTGAATTCTCACCAATTAAAAGCGTAAGTAATTTGCATTGGGAAGTGTGCAAAGGTGGCAGGGATGAATGAGAGTGATAAATGATTTCAAACTTTTCTAAACTTGGGAGTCCACAAACCCGCGAATCTGTGACAACAAGAGGTGAAGAATCAACTAAGTATGGAAATGTGGGGCAGTCAGACGGACGAGGACATACCCATCGTAGGTAGAATGAATCTTGCGAGTTCGAGGAGTTTGGGGTCGAATTGTAGATCACGGAAGTTTTGGGTGCAAGATGTATATAATGAAACAAGGGGCATGAGAGTTCGATAGCACCATGACAACCTATAATATATGCACAGTATTAAAGAGGGACATGACATCAACACCTTTCTAGATTACAATGGGATAGCACAATGTTGCATTCTTACTATGATGATGCCTTAAAAAAACTAAAATAAACAACAATTTTTTGCCAATTCAATATCGACACAAAAAAATCATCAAATCCCATAATATTCTCCCATTAATGCGTTTTAATGGGAGATGTCTTCGAGATTTCCGCTTATTAATGCCAATGTTTTCAAACTTGTCTGGTGAGTTGTCACTAGTAAAATCATAATTAATGTGCAATGGGAAGGGGCGAAGGTGGCAGGGATGGAGGGGAGTGAAAATGCTTTCAAACTTTTGTGAACCCGGGAGTTCGTGAACCCGCAAAACTTTGAAGACTTGACTAAGTATGGAAAGGAGGGGAAGTGAGACAGGGTCATCGTAGGTAGAGTGAGGCTTGCGAATAGATCATCGAAGTTTTGGATGCAATATGTATACCCTGAACACAAGGCATGAGAGTTCGATAGCGCCTACCCGCGACCATAAAATTGCATAGGTATGCAAATGAATGGAGGTCGGTCGGACTCATGATGTGAAGATATAGATGGAGATGATATTTTTCATTTTTCCACCACATGAACCCACGAGCATAGAAACATGACTAAGTATAGAACTAGAAATGAATAATAGAGGGGAAGAAGAAAAGGGAAAAATGGGTAAGTATAGAACCAGAAATGGATAATAGAGGGGAAGAAGAAAAGGGAAAAATGGGTAAGTATAGAAGAGGAAAAAGAAAGGGAGAAAAGAACTTTATCCCTCACACAACAACACTTAGTCTAATAATTATGAATCCATAGAAACACATTAACTATGGGAAAAAAATTCTCAGCTATAAAATATAGTTGGAGCTCGACAAACTCTAGTTCAAGTCCAAAGAGATGTTGTTTATATCTATTTCAACATTTTTTCATATTATTATATTTTAATAGTATTTTTGGTGCCCAAATGAAAAACCATGTTCCAATTTGCGTTTCTCAGGTGGAGATGTGTTTTTGAAGACACATTTCCTTGAACCACAATTCAGGGGCAGGAAAAGTGCAAGGTGGACTGTTTGTTGAGGATACATTTGTTGAAGATCAAGCAATATATTTCCAAGTGCACGTATCATTTGCATAGTATCAATATGATTTTTTTCATGTTCTTTGTGTATTCTTCTGAATGCACTTGCCATATATTTTTCAACCTTTGTCATGTACAAGGTTCAATATGATGTTGTGGCATATGCATTGAGGACATATTGTGCATTTGTATTTGCATTCCACATAATTGGCTGGTCCTTGGAGAAACTGTTGTTCCATATATGTAAAAGTTTTCATTTAAGGAAAATTGTTGGTTGTTTAAGTGTAGATTGTATGCCTTGGATGTACTCATCTTCTGTTAGATTTAGCTCTGCCAATAAGTCTTGGAAGCTAATTAAGTCATGAAAGTCTCATTGTTCTAGAAAATGCGAACAAAGCTCTAGATTTTTCAATGAGAACATTATCCTCCAAACTAATTGGCTCTACGATTCTTGTTGCTCTCATTGGCGGCACAAGGAAGTTGTATCTAAAATGTGATTTTTTTCATTTTTTACAGCTTCTTGTATGATAATGTTTATGAACTTTGGCAAGCCCTGGATCCAAATGATCTATGTTGCATGTCATGTATTTGTCCAGAAACTGCTCAATCTGTGAGTTGTTGTCATTTCCATAGACCGGTGCACCCTCTATCCAAAAAAGTGTGTGGTCATGCCCACTCCCTCTAATATGGAATTCAGTCACAAAATAGTATCCCGATAGTAGTCACAAAACAGTGCCTTGGCAATTCACTAACCAGTTTGTTGTTTGTTGCTTGCTCTTGTTTTCTTCCACTTTGCAAGGTTGAAGCCCTGCATCCATAGTTGGATCTATTGTTGTTATTTGCACAGTTCGGATTCTGCATCCGCCATTGGAGCTGCGTTTCTGGCATTCCGCATGGACGAGCAAGTTTCAATGCAAGGGTTGCACTCAAATGTATGGTTTTCAGGAACAAAAAATAGGAGGAGAACAATTGATTTCATTTTTTATATCTCACTATGAGTGAAATATAGGTGGGTTATGTGTCCAACAATGACATTCAAAGGGGAACAAGATGTTTTGGAAATAAACAACATGAAAAAAATGCACCAAACGTATGGTTTTGACGAACAAAAAATACAAGGAGAAAATTCGATTTCCTTTTTTTATATGTCACTCTGCCTGCGAAAGAGGTGAGATCTATGTCGAACATCGACGTTTAAGAGAAATACCAAAACAACATCACACTCCTATTTCTTTGGTTGTAGTAATCACATACGAAGATGTTCTACAAGAGGATTTTGGCTTGGGCATTCCCAGTATTGAAAATTCTTACTTGCAAACTGGAAATAAAAAACAACAACCAACGAACATGAATGAAACCACATCATTGATACCTACTGGTGAATGGGGAACGACAGAAGCGTAGTCCCAATCGCAGATGAAAAATCCCTACCGTGCAAACTACAACAATAGGTCCAATTATGGATGCAGGACCCCAACCTTGAAAAGTTGAAGCAAACAAGAGTAAGAAACAAACAACAAACCATGGAACAAGCACCAAGATGTCCAATTGCAGTTGCAGGACCTCAACTTTGCAAAGTTGAATCAAACAACAATAAGAAACATCCAGCGAACCAACCAAGCATCAACCAACCAACCAGTGATGTCATTGAAGAACAATATTTCCCAAATTCACTACAGACAATATTGTATCCAAAAAATCAAACGAAAGTGTAGTGTAACAGGTCTGTTAAGTAAACATTTCAGGTTGTAAGGCCTGTCAGGTAAACATTTAAGGCTGTGAGGACCATCCAAGGGCCTCCCACTATGTAAACATTTAAGAAAGTTGCAGTTTGGATGGTTGGGATTCTGCATCCGCGATTGGAGTTGCACTTCTATTATTCCCCATTCACGGTAAGTTTTACTGCCATGGTTTCACCCCTATTCGATGTTTTTTTTTTCTAGTTTGCAAGTAGGAATTTTCAATACTTGGAATGCCTCAATCAAAATCTTCTTCCAAAACATCTTTGTAGGTGACGATTACGACTGGAGAAACATGACTGTAACATTGTCCTGGCCTTTTTCGTGAACATCAATGTTCGACACATAAATCACCTCTATTGTAGCCACAATGACATATTAAAAAGGAAATCAAATTTTCACCTCACGTTTTTTGTTCCTGAAAACCATACGGTTGGTGCAATTTTTTTCAAATTGTACCTCATATTTTTTTTTCATTTCTATTTTCCAACGAGTCCTAGTTTTATGTTCAGGACATGGAAGTGGGCACATGTGATTGGAAGGGAACAACCTGCAAAAAAATGCACCAAACATATGGTTTCCAGGAACAAAAAAAATGAGGAGAAAATTCAATTTCCTTTTTTATATGTCATTATGGATGCGATAGAGGTGGGTTCTGTGTCGAACATTGACGTTCAAGAACAATACCAAGACAACGTCACACTCTTGGTTCTCTGGTCGTAGTACTCAAATACAAAGATGTTCTGCAAGAGGATTTTGACTCAGGCATTCCCAATATTGAATTTTTTTACTTGCAAATTAGAAATATCAAACAACAAATAATGAATAGGAAGGTAAAAATGGCACTAAAACCCACCCGTCAATGGGGAACGATAGAAGCGCAGCTTCAATCGTGGTTGCAGAATCCCAAGCGTGCAAACTGCAACAACAGGTCCAACTGCGGATGTAGGACTTCAACCCTACAAAGTTGAAGCAAAAAAGAGAAACAGGCAAACAACAAACCAGTGAACAAGCACGAAGAGTTCCAAGTGCAGCTGTAGGACCTCAACTTTGCAAAGTTGAATCAAACAACAATAAGCATCATCCACCGAACCAATGAGCAAGCATGAACCAATGAACCAGTAATGCTGCTGAAGAACAATATTGCCCTTATTCACTGCAGACAACATTCTATAAAAAAAAAAAACGGAGGAAAATGTATTGTAACACGCCTATTAAGTAAACATTTAAGGCTGTGAGGTCTGTTAGGTAAACATTTAAGGATGTCAGGACAGTCCAAGGGCCTCGCATTGTGTAAACATTTAAGAAAGAATGCAGTGTGGCAGGCTTGTTTACGTACACAATAATAAAAATGCCTAGGTACTTAATAATAATAAAATAATAATAATAACAATAGTTAGAACAATAGAGACTATGCAAAAAAACATCAGTCAAATGAAAAACTAATATGAAGTCAACTAATAAAAAACCGACTCTCAATGCTCTAAACTTTGGATATCTAAACACTTTAATAAAAATAGTAAAAATTCAGAAAGACCGTAGATGATCAAAAACTTTGGATATGCTAACATATAAAACATTGGGAATAGCGAAGCTGGCAATAAGAGCTCCAATCTGATATCCAATCAAACCATGACATATATGGTATACTTTATTATATAAAAAATAACGTTTTTAGTTCTCTAGTTCCAACAATAGGGATTATGCAAATATATTTCAGTCAAAAGACAAACTAATATGAAGTCAACGAATTGTCGATCGCTATAGTCCCTCTATGCCTTCGACAGGGACTAATAATAGACAAAATGTAGCTCTACCCTATGGTGACACTAAATCCGACCAAATTTCTAACCCGAAAGCATTGATGAAGTTTCGGTTAACAATCCCTTCTCCATAAATATTTTAAAAAAAACAAAAGGTTACTCGTTTGTGGTTTTTTTTAAATAAAGGGAACTTTTTTAAGATGGCAAGATATTTCTATTCCTGTAATGACTTCTTGTTTATGTTGGTTGAAATCTCTTAATGAAAACAAAAGTAAGAATGTATATATTTAATTTCAATAAGTTTAGAAGTTCAAAGTTTATTAACTTAGAAAGAGGAAGACGATTTTGTATTCATAAAAATTATTTAAAAATGACATAAGTTAGAATTATCTATTAAATGTTGTTTTATCACTGAACTCTTGCTTCATGTAAGATTGTGCCTTGAAGAATTAAACAAGGGACGAAGGAATGTCAACACTCATATCCTTTAGTGCTCCATAAAAATCTTGTGAGCCTAGAGGCAATTAACATGGTCTTCATTTTTGAAAAAATGGGAAAAGGTATGTTGGACAAGTAATCCTTGGGATTGTTTTTTGTAAGAGTAATGTACATATGAAGAGCGTAGTTTATAGGAAACTTCTTCCCTTATAAAATACTATGGGTCATTTGCTTTATATTTATTCATTGTTCATCTTAATACAATATACATCAAGTGTGAAGTTACTTTTCTTCCCACTCCTGACCCGACAGTGATATCACAACTCATGTTAACTCCATGAGCATTTCCTCTAGCATGCAGAAAATTCCCTCCATCTATGTTGTATGTCCCTCTTCCTCTGTTGTTTGTCCCTCTGGTAGTTAGTCTGTAGAAGGTAGTCACTCTGTGCTACTAGTCGTGGAGACTACTGGATTGCATGGTAATAGTTGTGTGCTACTAGTTGATTGCAACATAGTCATAAAGACTATGGCGTAGGATGGATCTACTAATGTCATAGTGGTAGTCGTGGGGCTACTAGATGATTGCAGGTTAGTCTATGGACTACTAGAAGAAAACATCGTGGAAATATACCTCCCTAGCTAAGAGGGAGTATTGATGTTTTGGTAGATGCTGGAGGTATTTTCCTCCTAGACAACCTTTCTTAGAAGAAGAGAAGATTCCAGAAGTCAAAG
The DNA here is from genome assembly GCA_010110895.2 of Picea sitchensis. NCBI lineage: Eukaryota > Viridiplantae > Streptophyta > Pinopsida > Pinales > Pinaceae > Picea > Picea sitchensis. The sequence continues at coordinate 74,278 of SNQJ01S0014153.1, forward strand.
GAAGACTATTGAATAGTGGAATAAATCCATAGAAGAGAAGTCGATGCATTGGAAAAGAATAAAGTGAAGTTGGAACCTCTAGAAAGAGAATTTGACTCACATGAAAAGATAAAAGGGAAATATGATTTCCCAGAAAAGAAGTTGGCCCTAGCTAAAGTGACTTGAAGACTATAAATAAGGTGACGTCTTGCTCATTTGTACACACTCACTCACTCATCTCTCACTCAAGAATAAGGTGCAAGTATGAGGCAAGGAAGGAAGATGCAGCATTGCAACTCTTGGAGATTCTTGGTTATTCTTGGTGGTGGTTTCTCTCCTGTGCGCTCTCCTTGAGAAGAGGTGCACTATCTTTGTATGGTGTTGCTGCTATAACTACTTGGTATGCTATCTCTATCTTGTGTGCTAGCCTTTTTCTATGGTTTCTTCATTATTTGTTTGCTCTTAAGAGTTTGGTCATGGTTGAATTATTTTGGACAAAATCTATCTAAGAAAGGTTGGATAGGTTTTTCCCCCATTTGGGGTTTTCCCAGGATAAACTCTTGTGTTTCTTGTGCTTGTTATGTTGTTCATATTTTCAATACATGGTATAATTGTTAATGTAAATGAAGATCTAACACTGGTAATCTATTGCTTTAAAAATTAATAAAATCTAGCAATCTTTATTGTGTGAACGAGTGTCAATAAGTGACTTGATAAAAAATGAGAGAGGTGGAAGCTCTCATGGCGTATTTTCCTTCCTATCTTAGTTATCTCTAGCTTATTTCATAAACATATTGCTCCTCCATGGTAGCAACGATCACATATACACTAAGAAATATGGATGGATTCATTAATGTGATTATGAACATTTATATTAGTAAATGGAGTAAAATAAATGATGATGAATATAGATGAAATAGGTCATGTTGTAAGATTGACTTCTAGATACATTCAATATCTAGACTGCGTATGTCGGAAGATGGAAGTATGTCAATAGAATGACTAGTAGTCTAGTCATTATAAATACAAAATTGATGGTCTTAAGAAATCGTATCTTCAATGGATCAAGTGGTAGCTCATAATAGATGATTGTGATGGAGCTTAATCTACAAGAATTCAAAAGTGGATAAAGATGTTGATGAAGACTCAACCAGACAAAAAAATTAAGACAATTATTTGTTCTCTACCTGAGATGTTTGATTAGGAATTTGTTAAATCTAGATTTTATTTATGTGTGTGGTTGAGATATTATCTCAACAAATAAATTGTATGGCTAAGATAATCTATCTATCTTAAGCCTAAACTTGTGATGTATAAATATGTAATGATAATATAATACATAAAATAGTTTTATATGAAATATTTTTCTAAATGAATCTTATTGTGTAGACTCCAAAACCCCAACGAACCTTTCCACCAATTCGGTCCCATATTCTTATTGTCGTATCCGTTTTTTCCTATAAAAAAGAGTCTAAGCATATCCGTTTTTCATCCATGTGAAGTGCATCGTAACTTATTTGAAGATTCTTTTCTATGTCTTCTGGAGGTATGTGTTCAAGTGTTTTCAAAAAACACATGTCAACATTTCCATAAAGAAGAGCTCCAAACACTTTCAAAGACAAAGGGACTCGATTGCACGATTTTAATTACTTATCGACTAGACCTTCAAATCCTCAGAGTGGATGGCGCTGGGTGAAGGCATGCAAGGAGAAGAGCTCTTGGAAATGTTGTGGATTAAGGCCAGTTAACTTATAAATTGATGACTCTTCCACTCTGGACCTTGTGAGAACATCTATGTCTCGAGATGTAATCAATATTAATTTGTTGAAAAGAAGAACATCTCGAATTGGCCCGAGAAGTGCATCTAATTGATTAACACGTTCTACATCATCTAAAATTATCAACGCATGAAGAGATGACAGACGGATTTCAAGCATCTCTATTCCTTCACTAGCACTTTCTATTTTTTCTTCTCTTAGAGTGAAGCCCTCAAGAAGTTTTCTCTGCAATGATTCTAAAGAGATTTTACTTGCATTCTCTCTTACATCAAATAAAAAATAAGATCTACTGTAGTGCGACCTCTTCCTATTGAAAATTTCTTTAACCAACGTTGTCTTCCCCATACCACCCAAGCCTACGATCCTGATGACCTGAGGTTTGTCACTATGCTACCGCCGCTGCACCAATAAGTCTTTATTTTCAAAATCTTTAATCTTTTCATCCAAACCGGTTGGATGTTCTGTAGCTCCCCCTCGTACCTAGTTATTCTCGTGAAAATAAATAAAACTATAGGTAGCGAATCTTACATATTGAATCCATAGAGGAAAAGTTCGACTTCTCACGCGTTAAGCTTATCGAGCTCTAGCCCACTTATTCCTGCAACAGAAGAGAGAGCAATCCTCCAATTTTCAATGGTGGTGGAGTTGTAACGCGGTTGAGAATCATACGCTCTCTTCTTTTCGAGGTTGCGTAGGGCTTCAGCATAGACTCCTTCCCCCTGTGTTCGCCGAATCTCAGTGGGATTAACACGGAAAAACACAGGAATAATGGGAGCCTTTGACAACACCATCATGAGGGGTCATTGAGACACCACTCTGACTTTGCATATGCAGGAAAAAAAAATAGCAACCTGGACGGAGCCGGTTTTAATAGCGTCTTGTACGGAAGAAATTAAAGTATGACTCACTTGCATTTCCACCTTGTCCCAAAATACTCGAAATCCATGTCAAACTTGGCGACGGTAAAGATGGATGGCGAAGGTATTTTTTGTATCCGGACCACTGAGAAAGTGTCAAAAGACTGTAAGGTGTTAGGTGCATTCTGCAACTTGTAGAAAAAGACGATTCATGCACTGCGTAGGAAGAGACATCAATTCCATAGTTTTCTTCGATTCCATATGCACCGCTAGTGGCATGCAAAACAAAGTTGAAGGTTCAACTTTGTTGCAAACTTGAAACGTATTCAAATAATAGACAAAATGCGGCTCTACCCTGCGGTGACGCTAAATCTGACAAAATGTCCAACCCGAAAGCACCGATGAAGTTTCGGTTAACAATCCCTTCTGCATAAATGTTTGAACAAAAACAAAAGGTTACTAACTGATTTTTATAGTCTGGAGGCATTCAGGTTTAAAAAAAAAATCAATATTTTCTCATGTTATGTGGGTATCTAAAATTTTATATTAAATTATTTTTTAATGTTATTTGAGTGTTGATAATGTTGGCAAAATAAATACTCTCATTTGTGGTTTTTTTTTAAGATAAAATAAACTTTTATAAGATGGCAGGATATTTCTATTCCTGTAATGACTACTTGTTTCTTGTTTATGTTGGTTGAAATCTCTTAATGAAAACAAAAGTAAGAATGTATATATTTAATTTCAATAAGTTTAGAAGGTCAAAGTTTATTAACTTAAAAAGAGGAAGAAGATTTTATATTCATAAAAATTATTTAAAAATGACATAAGTTAGAATTATCTATTAAATGTTGTTTTATCACTGAACTCTTGCTTCATGTAAGATTGTGCCAAAGAATTAAGCAAGGGACGGAGGAATCTCAACGCTCATATCCTATCCTTTAGTGTTCCATAAAAATCTTGTGAGCCTAGAGGCAATTAACAAAGTCTTCATTGATCACTCCATTGAAAAAATGGGAAAAGTATGTTGTACAAGTAATTCTTGGGATTGTTTTTTTTAACAGTAATGTACATATGAAGAGTGGTAAATAATAGGAAACTTTTATAAAGAGTAATAAATGATAAATAATAAGAAACTTCTATGAAGAATGGCAAATGATAAGAAACTTCTTCCGTTATGAAAGACTATGGGTCATTTGCTTTGTATTTATTCACCATTCATCTTAATACAATATACATCAAGTGTGAAGTTACTTTTCTTCCCATTCCATGAGCGTTTCCTCTAGCATGCAGAAAATTCCCTCTACCATCTATGTTATATGTCCCTCGTCCTCTGTTGTGTCCCTCTTCCTGGTCGATTCTTATGCCATCTAATATTTACACAGCACGTGTCTAGGAAACCATAACCTCCCTATCTCTACCCATATGCCCAACTCGCAAATCTCTTCTCTACATGCGCCCTCCTTATGCTCCTCTCCTCTCATAAAAGGGTACAAAAGAGGGCACCCACGGCCTTCCTGCTCCACTTGCAAGCTGCCTTGAAGACGAAGCTGCTCTGGTCCACTAGAATCTGTGCACTTAACGTTGAAGAAACTCCCTTGCCGAGAGATAAAAACACTAAACCTATTTCTCCCATACACTTGACTTAGTACGGACCTACGCACATACTTACACCCATACTTTGATATTTTCATTCCTCGTGGTTCCTCACACTGCATCATTCTTGCCATTGTTGTCGATTATCCAGAAGTTTGTACGCCGTCCACCTTCACGCCCTCATCGCCCCTTGCAACCTAGTGTGTGATCCTTCTGTTATCACTGAAATTTCGTCCGCACAGGGCGACAAGAACTCTGCATCATCAGCACAGAAAAACAGTCATTCATGGCACAAGGATTAATCCCACAGCACAACAAAAGGGTCAAAATTATACAAAATGGCCAAAAAATTACAAGGCGCGTTGCACCCACTGGGCACACGCGCGCGCGCGCAACATCTTCGTATCTGGAGCGCATATGCGCGGCTGTGGGGTGCAAAACCCGCGCGCCTGCCAAACGACGTATTTATGGAACTGGTCGGCCTCCCAACCACTAATGGATCGGCTCCCAAGTCGATTTGACACCAAATCATAGCTCAATCCGCGTGGGGGGGCTGGTCAAAGACCTAATTGTGCCCTAAAGAGCCCCTCTTCACATTCAAAAGAGGTTGCATA